>PVKE010019851.1:0-28066 GCA_004027555.1 Craseonycteris thonglongyai | reverse complement strand
CTGGTGGATTTATCTGATTTTATCTAGGTCTACTATCTATGCTACTTTCCACAATGGCAAATTATAAAAATATAGAGATCTGCTTAACTAAAAGGATTAGAAAACTTTTGTAAATATGAAAGCATTCTAGAAATACTAAATGAGATCAAAACGAAGTAAAAGTGCAGGTGGGGAGTCCTTGTTGTTTGGTGCCTTCACATCGAGACACAACCTTTCAGTCCCCACAGAAGTCTCAGCCAACATTTTTTTCATTTTGCCCTGACAAACATTTCATTATTTATGTTGCTAATGATTTACTAAGGCTGGGGTGAAAGTGAGGGAGGAGGAGGGGAGGCATCTGATTTGTGTCACTGAGAATAGATCTGGAAGCATAATATGAAGTGGGGTATTATTTAGCATAGATCCATATCATTCCATTAGAGGCATTAAAACGCATCAGTCTGATTATCAAAAGAAGAAAAAACACTTTTCAAATTATTTAAGCAAAACTAGAAAAAAAAATACCTATAGTACCCTCCCGAGGTACATTTCCTTATTCCTTTTATCATCTCTTGATGTGTAATTTTAAACTCCCGTCCTGGACAGAGAAGAGTGGCCATGACAGCAGCTTTAGAGTGGGTGTGAATCACCGCGCCCGCTCCTGGAGCAGGAAGAAGAAAGTCACATGCTCAGTGAAAACTAAATTATACCTTTTAAAAAAAAAAAAGTATATATATATGTGTGTGTGTGTGTGTGTGTTTCATGTATACACACACATATACACATGTGTGCACGTGCACACACATTTATATATATGGTTATGGACTTGTTTTTGTTAGCACAGAATAGTAAATTGGCAGTAGGCAGTAAGGTAGGAGTAAGGTATGAAGGAATACTAATAGAGGAGTCAAAAAGGAAAAAAAAAAAGAAACTTTATCCAGCATCATGACATTCATAGCACTTAACACATGTTCATGAACCTTTAGATGGTATGGTCTGAAGTGCAACTATAATAACCCTTCCACTTACTTAGGGATTCCTATGTGCCAGGCACTGGCCAAATCCCCTTTATACATGTTATTTCTTCTCATCATCACAACAATTATAGAGGCAATTCTATCTCCCCCATTTAATGGTCACTAGAAGCTCATGTGTTAAATAACATGTCCGTGGTTCACAGACAGTAGTGGCAGACCTCGAATTTGAACCCAAGTCAGTCTGACCCTTACACCAAGTCAGTCTTCACAGCATAGGCCACATCTTGGTGGCAGAAGGGATGGTAGGGATTTTAAGGTATCGATGTAATAAATTTATCTACAAAGGATTTGTATGCTATAAAATTCAGTAACGGTGCTTTTTACGACTGAAATTTTATTTAGCTTTATGCTGGGAAAGGTCCTTCTGCTATTAGAATCTATTCCTGAAGTTTTATGCTTTCAGCAGTAGCTGATCATTTCCTGGAACACAACACAGCATGATTTCATTCAGTGGCTATATTAAAGAATGCTTCTAACGACTTTATTGCTATGGCTTAGTCAGTATTTTGGTTATACTTTTCTATTTTCACATTGTCCCCTAGGTTCAACCTTTCCAGGCTGGCTTTCTCCCACAATTTCTGGCAATTATAATAAGACTCCCATTTTTATCACACAGTAAATTTTTCAAAAAGAGAGAACCACTCCCACTGAAGCGAATGAAGAAAAGGCCATGGTTGTCCCTCATTTGTAAATTGATTTACTTCTACTACAAGTTCCCAGGGGTGTAACTCTAAACTAAGAGCAGGAATCTGATTGTAAACACAATATTCAGTCAGTCAGTTTGACAATCCAATGGAGTCAGACTGACCTAGGTCGGAATTCTGGACTCCACATTCACTAGCTGTTTGGGAAAATATTCCCAGAGCTTCTGTCCTCTCATATGTAAAATGGACCTTCCACATAGCACACTGCAAGAACTAGATGGGTTAACATACTTAAAAGTTCTTGTACAGGATAGGTATCCAAGAAATGTTAACTACAACAACCATTACCATGCTTTAGGGAGCCTAGTGTGCAAATATTCTTTATATTGAATACATTTTCTGCCTACCTCTCATTGTGTAAGCATTCATAAAAAGAGGAGTACACTGGCTTTTCTTTAACTTTTTATATGGTGGAGGTCCACTTATATCTTGTTCATTGATGTCACAAATAAACATATCTTCAGGCTATTGACATAAGGCAAAAAAGAAAAAAAGGCTTATATAATATCAATTAGAAATGCCCCCTTTTGATATATATACAGTAGACTCTCAGCTAACCAGCACCATAAGGACTGGGAGATGCTGGAGAAATATAAGCAGATGCTCCAGTAACTGGAACTCAAGCAACTGGCACTTCAAGCAACTGTGTCGCTTGAGACTTTGCTGGTTGCTTGAGTTCTGGTTAAATGGAAATCTACTAGATATACACAATCACACACACATAGAGTGATAATATATATGTACACATGTTCAACTCATATTTTAAATAGTAATATCATTAAAGTTTCCCACTCAAAATTTTTTAGCCATTTTGAGAATAAAAATGTTTTTTCCTAATCAAAATATTTTCAAGGGGCCTAAAAAATCTTCCTTTAGAATTTGAAGAAAAAATTGATATAGAAAATGTAACATGTACATAATGATACTGCTGTCAGTTCATCAATTTAACTTCTCAACTTTGCTCTATAATTTCACAACTATATTTCAGAGAGCCTGTAAAAGAAATTATCTCTATAATTTTGTTTTCACATTTCATAATATAAAAGGAAAAATATAGAGTAAAATTTTCTTATCCCTTGAGATAGTTAACTGGCAGTCAGAAATCTTAATTACAATAAGGCATATTATTCTTAAAGTTCTAAGGAATTATGTAGATCCACAGATTTTAATGAATACATACTTGTTACTTATACCTTTCATTTGCAGGTATGTTACAAGCTACAAACTACAGGGCTTATTACTAATGCTTTATTAATGAAGCATTATTATGCCTTAGACAGAAGTTAAGTATTATGTGTTTAACTAGATTTTGGGTATTATTTTAGCAGTAAAACAGAATGAGTCTTCTCAAAATTTTGTAATATTGAAATATATTTGCTATTGTTAAATAGGAATCAGTTTGTTCTATTTGAGACCATCAATCTGACTACCTATCAGCCTGCTGAAATGGTATTATAATACTGCAAAGTTATAATCCCTTTTTACTATGAATTAAAACTGCACTATTCACTTTTGTCCTCTAGAGGTTGAATGAGAGTTCAAAACATACTGGATGCGTGGAGGATACTTACCACCTTAAAAGAACGTAATAGTCACTCAACAAATGTTTGTTGAATTATCACAATATAACCACCCTTCAAAAGTAACACTTCTTTCAAAATTAATTTCATTTCACAAAACAGTAGTCAAGTAGAGAAGAAAAGACATTTGGGTTTAAGAAAGATCCCTTTAGCATACCTGAATCCGTTCCTTTTGCACTCCTGAAGGAGCAATGTAGATTTCATTACTAGGAATACAAAATACAAAAATTGGTAGTATTTATTTAACTCAAATGTTCTGCTTTTGCACAAAGAAAAATATATCTTTGCTGTCCAATCATTTATGTTCTTTATAAGTCAAGTCATACAAGTAGTGGCGTGATTTAATTAGTGGCGTAAGTTATATAGAAAGAATACCAAATACTCTAATGTCTTTGTAATGTTGGTGACACAGTAAAATTATGAAAGTTTCTTTTGTCTTCTAGTTTTCATATATATAATTATTTCTTTTTATGGGGCAAAATTATAGGTAACCAGGCTTTTATCTGGTTAGAAGAAATAAAATCTGAAAACACAAGTCTTTAGTATGAATCTTTAAGCATGAATAAGCAGTTTATCCTAGTATATATATGAAATACAGTTATTCTAAAATCCAATCAGGGAGCAATATGTTCATAGGAATAGATCCCTGTCTTGCAAAAAATCAGGTTTAATTTTACTGTTTTAAATGCTTATCATAAAACATGAAGTTAAGAGCCCTCTGCTGGACAGTTTATTAAATTAGTATAGCATTAACACTGGCTACTTTTTGGGTGGAACAGTATGCTTCTTGTTTGAAAAACAGACCTATCTTGTGAAAATATTGGGTAATAGTACTAAAACAATTGCAAAAATTTAAAAACATAAAAGGCATGGTTACATTGAGAGATCTCTGTGCTACAGAATGTTGTATTAACTATTTACCACAAGGTGCTCTCAAATTTGATCTGGAAATTAATTTCAAAATGGTCTCTAAATTCTCTCCACCCTCAACAAAGGTTTTTGGCTCACTCATCAGTTTCAGTTGCTGCCAGAGGGCATTAAAGAGCTGCCACATACATGCAAATGAAGGAAATACATGTGCATGCATTCTCTAGCTTCTGCCACTCAGGCACGGATGGGCACAGGGACACTGAACAAGCATTAACTGTTTTATAGTGAAAATGATGATGACAGCCTGTACTGAATCAAGCTGTCAAATGTGGGGTCACTAATAATCCTATAGATTTGGAAGTGACAAAAACATAAGGATAAATAAGTTCCTTTAAGGGTCTAGTGGTAAATTAAGGTCTAGAAAATAAATGCCTCAACTGATAATGGGAATGAAATCCAAAGCACCGTAAGTAACATGCAAGCATTTGCTTTCACAAAGTAGCTTAGTGGTTTAGCGCTTTGTTGCATAAGCAAACCACAGGGTGGCATTCCTCTAGAACCAGTGGGAATGGGTATCGAATCATACTGTTAAAATGGGGCCTTTGCAAACTACCAGGGATCCAAATCTTCTGTCCTTGTGTAACATGGAAGAAACTCCAGAATCACGTATGCCACATGGTCCAATCACCTCCACTGGTAAGTGGACCTGCGGGTCTTATGTGGGAGAAATTTATGCAGTCCTGGGAACAGACCCAAATGAAGTACAAACCAGTCAGCTACTAAATAAAATCCATCTACAAAGGAGGAAAATCCCAGGCATTTATTCTGTCTACTCAAGTGATTTGGTATGCCAAATCTGCTTTTATTCCTGCTTCTGTAAAATGGAAATTAGTTTAGAATTTGATCAACTTGGGTTAATTAAAAGATTAGGTAAGCAGGTTTTAGAAAAAATATATTTATACCTACAAACAAGGAGGTATCTGGATAAAAATACAAAGATGACAGAGCTTTTATTCTTAGAGGGAAACATGCCAAAGACTAAAAGTGGAGGACTTACTTGGTGCTGTAAGCCACAAACAAAAAGCATTCTGTATTTCAAGGCAGTATTAAGTTTTGGAATTTATTTCCCTGCTCTTTTACTATGTGATAAGCAGGGATTCAAAACCCAGGAGCTCATAATACATCTATTTTTTTTACTGTCTAGTAATTTAAAAAAATCATTTAAATCTCACTATGCCTTGATTATCTTGTCTATAATATGGATTTATTAATTTTAATTCTAATAGCATACAACAGGATCAGTGTCTCTGACACATATTATGCTGTGGAATCAGAAAATGCTAAATGTGAATGGTAGGGACCCAACCTATAATGGTTGCTGAGTATCCTAGAATTGCTGTGATTATCATTATTTTCTTGGTCCTCCATTTCCTCCTTGCAATTAAACTCTTATATATGTCTTAAGCTGTCTTTTATATACTACATCTTTTGGTACTACACATCAGTATCATAAACTGGAATGGTATTTGCCCAACCTTGGAATCAGTAAATAATTTTATATTCCCAAAGAGCTCACTGTCAGTATTATTCTAGAAACAATTAATCTATTGGGTTTCTACTTCATTCCAAATTTATTTGCTTTAAGTATCAAAGAAAACCAAACTTTCATTAACGTGAGAATGATGTTGCTGATAAAGGAGCTGATGTGGGTTTATGAAGTCATTTAAATATTAGGAAAAAAAATGCAACATTGTACTACAAATTACCCATATTACTCCACAAAACACAAGTTTAATAAGATTCCAAATACAGTGCCATCAATGTGTGGCTATTTCCATCCATGACCTCCAAGAGGCGCTCCTTACCCATTAAAAATCTAAGGAAAAAGCATTTTATATACATGATGCATCTTTCTTGTAAATTGATTGTAATGCTATAAAGGCCATTTAATTTTAAAAGGTGACAGTGAGTGTTTTAGGGTGACCATATACAATTTCAGTACATGGATTAGCAAAATTCTTCTAAAAGAATGTATTTTATGTTTTTGTGATTACAAAAAAAATTCTCTCTGGAGATCTGCAATAATCCCTTATCTGCATTCTGTTTTTAACTTTGTTGTTTTCTTTTAAAGAGTCAATTTAAAAATGATTATTTTAACTTGAATTTGGTAGGAAGCTCTATTTTCTGCAAACACAAACTATGCACAGGCAAATAAGAAGCAGTTAACTAAAGGCAATGTTTAGAACATGACTTCTTACAAATAATACAGCTACTCAACTCTTAGATGGATAAAAGAACAACAAGTATTATTTTCATAGGACTTTTCTGGAAACAGGGCAACTGAAAAGTTTTGGCAAAACAATCTGAAAGCCTGCAAAATGCTGAGCTGACATGTTAGCCCAGGGTTGATGGTAAGAGAAGAGGCCAGGATGGATGCACGATATAGCACAGGGAACATGACTTTCCCAGACTGAGTGTATCCCTACACACAGAATGAGGACAGCTGTTGTCTAAGGCCCACAGTTCAATTACTGTATCAGGAGTGACTTGGTAATTTGAAGCAGATGAAATTGCAATGGCATCATCTTGTGGTATGCCATAAAATCCCTTTTGCTCAATTATGTTCTGATTATTTTTTACATTCCATTCCTTTTACACAACACAGCCTCCTTGGGGGCAGAACTGTATATACTCAATTTTATATAAATTGTTGTAGTAATCCAATTTTGTTAAAGAAAGTGTATTAGGGATATAGAAATAAATCAATTTACTTAGTTTAACTTCATTCTCTAGACAATAATATTCATAAAACATTTCAGGAGGAAAAACACTTGAGAGAATGAGATTCTACAACCTGTACTTTCATTGTCAGTAAGTTACTTATTTCTTCATCCTCTGGGAAGAAAGACACTGAATAAATCTAATGAATGATTAAATACTATTCAGTCCTTCTGTTTTAAGTTCAGTACCTCTTGTTTTGTCCTCTGACAACATGGACCAGTAGGTTCTATGTCCATTAAAAATGATACATGTGCATAGGAAGTCGTATTGCTTTTCTTTTAACTCAATAAAATGTAATTTTTAGGATTTTTGATGGTTGGTAATCTACTTAACTTTAAAATATGCATCTGAACATTTGAAACAATTCCCTTTTACCTACAGAGGACCCTTTACAATTCCAGACACATGAATGTACTTGGTAGCATGTTGCTTAACTTTGGTACTCCAAAGACCGAGGACCAAATTATTCTAATGAGAAACTGTGGTTCTTAAATCCTTAGGTATTTATTATATCTGCAACTTCTGTACACTCATTTGTTCCACTCAATTACGCAAATTCCTATTTCTCCAAGTAGAAATACCTTTCGTATCACATAAAACTGTACATCAGTTGTTCTTTGGACATAATGCATGCTAGGCTCTCCATGGAGAATTCTCAGAAATAAAATCAGTCAAAAACTTACCCATGCTTCAAGCTAATTCCTCCTCCAGTTCCAGTAACCCATCCCAAATGGTAAAACTGTTTACAAAGCTCTGGGATCAGGTATCTTGGATGTTCCTTGTCCTTAAAAAGACAATGATTTTAAAAACAGACATTATTTTATCAAGTGACTATTCTAGCTGACATCTCTAAGCCAATTTGGGGAGGTATAAGAAAATCTATCATAGAGAAGGTACCGTGAGGGAGAAAACTATTATAAATAAGGTGACCAGACGTTCCGCTTTTGGCGGGACAGTCCCGATTTTTAACAATTTGTCACGCGTCCTGCAGCATTTTAAAAACATCCCGATTTTTGGAAAGAATGCACAGCGAGGGAACGGCGGGAGATAGACCAAATTTTTAATCAAGAACTCCCTCACCCCTGCCGGTCAATGGTGTCCTACTTTACCAATGTTAAAATCTGGTCACCTTAATTATAAAACATATATGTATTTTTAATGTTTAGAAAGTAAGTCTACTATATTATTTGGCAACTTGCAATTATTCACTCTAGGTCCATACAGCCCAACACTATGAAACAGACTGCAAGAACAAAGTGGGGGAAAGGCCCAGTAAATAGAACAAAGTCTCAAATGAAATGGCTGAAATAAATGGAATCAGTGTTGAATGGAACATGCTTATAGTCCAGTAAATTTCTTTACACAAAACATCTTAGTAAATGAAGGCATGATACATTGATATACTGTGATAGCCACTTGTTTGTATTCTGTATGTTGATTTAATTATTTTATTCTAAAAATGTCTTTGTCCATGAATGTATCATTTTCTTTTATTATAAAAGCCATATATATAGTCATTATGGAATATAAAGTCAAAAAAATAACATAGAAACAACTCAGAAACAATCATGATTAATACTTCCTGGGCTCATTTCTATGAAGATATGTGTGTACAGGAACACCTGTATATAATGTATTAAACCACCATATATGGTAGGATAAACATCAAGCCTTATTTATTTTTATTGAAGTAAAACTGACATACAATACTATTTTAGTTTGAGGTATGTACAACATAATGATGTGATATTTACTAGTATATATACTGCAAAATGATCAGCATAAGAAGTCTATTTAAAATAAAGCCTGCTTTTATATCTTACTTTTTAGAGAAAAAAAATACAGTGGTGTTTCCTTTCTTTTTTAAAGTTAAAAGTAATGAAAACAAAAACAATAATTAAATTAATTCCATTTTTGCCAGTATGAAAACACCTAAAAATGCCAAATAAATGTTTTCTAAGTATTTACATATAAATTGCTGAGCTGTCAAGAAAGTAAGGTCTCACAGCAGCCAGAAAACAAACAAACAAAAAAGAACATGAGCCTAAATCTACCTGGAAGGGACGTGAGCTCCAAAAGTATCATTTCCCTGAAGGTATTTCCAAAACTCCGATGACCTAGAGCGTCAATTCTGACAGCTATGTAAGCCACTAGAAAACATGAGATCAAACTAGGGCGTGCTCAATAATCCCTACAAACACCCAAAACTTCCAGCAGCTATGCCCTCCAGGTAAAATACACTCATTGTGCAGGAAAAAAACAGCAAGGAAGCTGCTTATATAAATCTTGGCACTGGGTACAGGGGGAAAAAACATCTTTGAGTCCAAAGAGGGATTATTATTGAACAGACTGGATTTCTGAAGTTACGATGTTTTTCTAAATTCACTGTTAATATTTGATATATACATTTTATTTCAAGTACTATGAATGATAATTTGATGAGGCTTAGGAGTTAATGGACATAAAGTCAAATCCACATTAGGCCATTTTTTGTTTACATGACTTTGGGTCTCAGTTTACTCATCCACAAAATGAGAACATTATGAGAATTAAAATGGGACATAATGGGTAGAAAGCAGCCAGCACAATATGTGGCACAATATCAATTTCCTTCTCATTTTAATGAGTTAAAAATTTTTTACATTAAAATTAATAGTAAAGCTATGTTGGTTTTTCTTATATCTGTCCTTAAGGAAGTCTAGCCAAGTTATCCATACTCTCTATAATTTGTTATTTCCTTTTTCAGGGCTACAAATGGTGTTTAATTATATGTTAAAGTACAGCTAATGAGAAGACTCCTGTAGCTTTTCAACCCTTAAAACCACCAATTTGCACAGCAAGTTGCAAACATTATAGAAAATGGTTTGTTATTATGGGTCTTCCTTTGCCCTTTTGTCTTTTCCAGTACTGAGGTATTATAGCAATTAGTCAGCTTCATGCTACAGAAATAACAACTGTAAGGCACCTATTGTTAATCAAATTTCATTCAATCATTCAAACCCAGAAAATTACAATATCAAGAAAAACAAGCACTTTGCACCGGGAACCAACAAAAATATATTTGATAAAAATGCAGTCATGAAACTGTCCATAGTAAAAATCAGAATACATACTTTTAACAAGAATTGACAGAACAGAAAGGTTTAATTAGTATTTAGCTATGAATGATATTTCCCATTAATGTCCATAATATCCCTCGTCTATTATTGTTACATCTGTTTTCAATTAGAGTAAGAATTTTGAAAGACGTATTTAAAGATAGATTACAATCAACTGCTTACTGTAGAGATTCTACTCCAAGGGAGAAACAGTTAACAGTATACAGTATTTTGTATATATTAAAAACATTGAAGTCTAAAAAGTTTTACTTTTTTTTTTTTTATATCTTTATAGAGAGTAATTATTTTATCTTCAGTGCATATTTATTTTTATTTTACTTTTGACAGATAGAGAGAGAGACAGAGACAGAGAAAGCTAGAGAACCGAACTGTGGGAACTCCCCAGTTCAGCATGTGGGTCCTGCCTGGGCTGGAGCCGGGATTCGATCCTCGGTCCTCGGGGCCTCAAAGCGAGCGCTCAACCCGCTGAGCCGTCCCGGCTTTCCCTAAAAAGTTTTAAATAGGTACTTTATTTTTCCAATTTTTCAATCTAGCTTTTTAGGGAAACCAGCCTCAACTGTCACTGAGATACCTGCTCAGAGCCAACCATGGCTCTAATCTCTTCTGTCATCTTTTCTTGCAATTCAAGCATAATAGAGGCATGTATTGCTCAGACAAAGTCTTTCTAGATTTTCAAACAAATATAAAATAAATCTGTGTCAAAGATATTATTTAACCCATCTATTAACGAGGGAACCAGAAAGATGTTACAATTGATTCCAAAGAGAATTCAAAACAAATACACACAAGTTATCAGGAAGCCTGGATTTACAAATAATACAAAACTGGACACTATCCGTCAGGCAGCAATAAGTTGGATCTCCATGACATAAATTGAATTTCTATGAACAGTAATCATCAGCATTGCTGTCAGAGTTGTAAAATAGAGCAAAGATAGCCCCCAGATACTTATTATAGTAATTGTTTTTGTTCATTTCAGCCTTTCACAGTTTTTCCCTGACACTGGCCTCAGGAAGGGACTAGATGCAGACACAGCAAAGCTGTCAGAATTTAATCTGTGTTTTTTGTTTCTTCCTGCATGTTTCACTCTCCTCTCTGTGCATATTGGTTTTCTTTGCAACTTCACCTCCACTCAAAGCCTTCACCACACTTTAAAACTTCATCGTATTAGTCAAGCACTCACTAGATCAGAACACCCTAAGGCAAGTCAGTGTCCTTTTCTGGGTATCAGTTTCCTTATATTAATAATTTGGATAAGTGATTCTTAGACTTCTGAATTTTAAGACCAGTGGCTTTTGTTGTTGTTTTAAAAATTTTAGAGTCTGACATAAGGTTGCCAAGTTTTGGAATTACATTTAACAACTATGATCTCCTCCTTCAAAAAAGAAGGTACATTTATAACATAATATGAATGGGAAGGATAATCTGAGAATAAAAGGTAAGCTGTTGAATGCAATTAATTTTGTAAAGTCACTTTTTCACTGTCGAGTAAAAATTCTTTTAGAGACTGGCATTTGGGGAGGATTAAGGTTATCTTTGCTATTTGGCTCTTTGCCTATAATTTCTCCTTCTTCTCCAGCTACCCTTCATTCTGTTAGTGTTAAAACAAGTTACTACTTTGATCATTGAACTCCATTCCTCACATTATCTTATACACAGATACCACCTCCTTGGTCTGTTAAGTCCTTCTGTTGTCTTGCCTCGATTTAACTTTTCAAATATTTTCTTTCTCTCTCTCTTTTTCTTTCTTTCTTTTTTTTTTACGTAAGTCTCCCAGTTCTATTCAACTTAGTAAAGGATGTCAACCACCAGGATGGTTCTTAACGGTTCCTAGGTGTTCACACCATGGCATATAGTCCCTTTCCACATTGTACCAGGGTTGGTCTATATGACCAATAGACTATTGCAGAAGTGACAGTATGTCACTACTGAGACTGGCTATAAGGCTATAGCTTCCACCTTGGTCCTCACTTTCGGACCATTTGGTCTAGGGCAAGCCATGTGCTCAAGATACTCCAACAGGCTATGCAGGAGGCCTGTGGCCAACAATCCGGGAGGACGGGAGGCCTACCAACAAGTATGGGAGAGCACTCTGAAGCTCACTCCAGCTAGTCAAGCTTTGAGATACTGGTAAGTGTCAATCAGTTGACAGCTTGATTGCCAACTCATGAGAGACCCTGAGCCAGAACCTGGAGCTACACTCTCCAGGATTCCTAATCCTCAGCAACTGTGTGGGACAATTCATACTCGTTTTTTAAGCTTAAGTTTCGGGATACTTGTTATAGCAATAAGTAACTAAGACATGTTTTCTTGCCAGTCAAGAAGCCAATTTTTTATTTTTTTATTTTTGCACTGCTATTGTTCTCCCAGATTTCTGATTATTCCAACTCTAGCTGTCAAACTCCTGCATCTCAGTCCTTACACCAGGGTCCCTACTCACTTCATCTATGATTCCTTTTCTCAACAACACAGCAGGAAATGATCTCTCCGGCCCCGAACTCTGAGCCATGGCCTTGTTCTGTGTACCTTTCTTTTGGTATTTATTATAGAGCCCTCTCATTCATTCATTCACTTATTCATTCAACAACTTATATTGAAGGCCCTGAAGAAATGAATTAGAACCCTTATCCTTGAAGAACTCATAATCTAGTAAAGAAGCTAACAGTTATGAAATGACAAAGCAATATGTAATACAAGACAGTCCAGGGCATTCCAGGAGCAGGAACTACAGGTGGGAGGGAGCAGGAGTTAGGAAAACTTCATAGAGGAGGCAATGGCTGAGCTCTTAATGAAGGACAGTGGGAACATGCCAGGTAAGTTAAGAGAACAAACGGCATTACAGTCCGAGAGCTCACATTAGTTGGAACTAGATATAAATTAGGTTCCTGGAGACGGTGGGGAAAGTGAGGCAAAGTATAGAAGATCTTTCATGCCATGCATAGCAGTTTAAACTTCCATTTTATAGGTGACTGAAAACCACTGAGCAGTTTTAAACAGAAGATGACAAGATCATATACTGTTTTCTACAGTGGAAGTGGAGAGCAGAGGATTAATGGTGGTGCACACAGAAGCAAAAGACCAGACCAGTAAGAAGGCTGTGGAAAGAGTTTTAAAAAATAATTGCAAGGGAGTAGAGATGGATTTGGAAGATATTTTAGCAGTTAAAAAGACAGGATAACTTTAGGTGAGAAAACTGAAAAAAAGGAAGGCTTCAAGGACTGACAAGTTTTAGGTTAGCTGAGTAAGTTAAGTGGATAGTGATGCTACTCACTGGGCTGAGAGTCATAAATACTGAGTACTTACAGTTGGCAAAGCACTTCATGGAAATTCAGCCATGAACAAGACCAAGTCCTTGCTCTAAAGAAATTGACACTATAGGTGGCAGTTTTTATAAAGTAAACAGAAGAATAAATATAAAATGAATTGTAGTAAGTGGGTAGGAAAAATAACAAACGAGACTTAAGAGCAAAATAATTTTGATCAAGGTGGTTAAGGAAGGCCTTTCTGAACAGGTCAAATTTTAAGGCCTAATAGATGTGAAAAAACAAAACTGTGTACAGTAAATGAGTGAGTGTGTGCATAAGCAAAGTTTTGTGCTGGGAAGAGGCAAGCACTCCAAGCAAAGGAAATGGCAGGTGTGAAGACCCTAGTGTGAGAAAGTGCTCATGGAGTTTAAGGGCTAGAAAGACCAGTGGCTAGAACAGCGATGAAGTGTCAAGAATGGTAAGACTATGGGTTTGTAGGGGGCCAGATCACACAGGGGCTTGAAAGTCATGCTGATGTGAACAGTCCTGCCAGAAAGGGAATTAATTAGTGGTAAAAGAGACAGGGAGAGGGAGAGAAACAACTTCAGAAGGTGAGAGGGGATATAGATCCTAGGCACACACAGAAGAACTGGGCTTCTTCCATTTTGTGAAATAAGATGGGTTCAAGTTTAGGCAGATCAGCAGGTTTTATGGTAAGAAGGTGAGAAAGTTCATATGTAAAGACTCCTATTTTCTTAAGCATAAACAAAATCAGCTGAGTAAGAGTGTTCCTGGAACAGGGCAGTAGAGTCTTAAAAAGACAATAAAAGATATCAACTAGTCATCTCAGGGAGTGGGACAGTGAACCAAGGAAACACAGGAGGGTTGTTGGGCAGTCTTAAGATCCAATTTGAGGTTGAAATTTTAAATATGAAGTGAAGTCAGTGAGCACACTTGAGTGATTTTTCTCTGGCAATGTTCTGCTGCACAGTGTAATTACAGAGGATGGGTAGCATCCTGGGTTGGGTTGCTAGGCCACCTGTATTTTTAAATGAGATCAACCATAGCCTTAAGTAACAACTGTTTCAATAGATTGGGTAGAGAAGGCAGACTGAAATAGGTTAAAAAGTGAATGAAACTTAAGAGGCAGAAAATGCTAAGGACTCTTTGATAGTGTTGCTATGAAGGGCTGAAGAGGGTAATAGAAGGGAAAACTGGTTAATAAAGTTTTCTTTTACATGTTAGGAGGTAAAATCAGGGAAAAGGGAGATTACAGGTATAGGACAGCAAAGGCCTAATAGGTTGGTCTTTGTGGAGACAGAAACTGGAATTAGGAAAACAGGGAAATACAGTAGACTTTCAGTTAACTGGCACCCATGGGAACTGGTTGATGCTGGATAAATGTGAGTAGATTGTTAACCAGCACTTAAGCAACCAGCAAAATCTCAAGCAAGCGTCAAAAACATTTTGCTGGTTGTCTGAGGCCTGATTGCTTGAGTGCTAGTTAATGGAGAGTCTACTGAACTTGCATTAGAGAGGAAGAAGAGTAAATGTGCAAGTAAATATGCATGCAATACAACGGGTATCAAGAATAGCTATCACTTATTGAGGGCTTATTTTGTGCCAGGCACTATTCTAAAGACTTTATATGGACTTTACTTATTCCTCATAACTATACTAAGAAAGATTAATTTGTCCAAGATCACCCAGGCAGAGAGCAAGATTTGAACCCAGGCAGTCTGATTCCAGATGCCTGCTCCTTAACCTTTTACATTATAATGTAGGTGGGTAGAAGGAGGTGTTGAAACGTTCATACCTAATAGCTTCCTTTTTTTTTTGCCATTTTGGGGGCAAGGTCATCTGCAAAGCAGGCTTGGGGTACATGAGGAAGACAGTGAGGTTTTGGGATAGCGAGTTAGGGGAATGTGAAAGAAAGCTCCCCAGAGGACTGCTCGGAGGTGCTCAGGGGTTAGTTCTGTAGGACATCATAATACTTGTAGACACTGAAGAGGCTCAGAACAAGCCTCCCCAAGATGTGCTACTTTGGCATGCAAGTTATTTTGAGTTGAAGGCAATTTGAGACCCTGCGGATTTAGGAGAAACTTTTACCTCCCTTTAAGAATTTAAATTTGGGGCCTTGCTCATAAGTTATTAGCAGAAATAACTTTTTATGACCTATAGGACACGGCATACTTTTAATTACTGAACATCTGCTTTGCTTATCAGCCTAAGAATGACCTTCCTCTCTCTGAAGTCCCAAGGCATCTTACCTCATCCTTAGCTCGGGACGTTCTATATACCCCATCTACCTTTCTACCTTGGAACCTCTCTTCTCCTGTATGTGGGTTCCCATACATTACCCATGCAATTAAATTTGGTTATTTTCTCTCATTAATCTGTTTATTTAATTATTAGCCCAGCCAAAAAAGAACCTGGAAAGAGGGACATTTCATCTTCCCCCACAACAAATATTTTGCATTAAAAATCTCTTGCATTTTATTACTTTTTAATTGAGACCTTCAGCCCTAAGAGCAATGGAGAGGAATAAGGGGGCTGATTTTATCCCCGCGTTCTGGCAGGGCTTCTCACATTGTATTGTTTATTCGTCTAGTCTTCCTGTGGACCCCAGATCATTTCTCTAAATCACAACTGCATCGATGACCAAGTGGGAAGTGTTCCATACAACTGTTGGTAAATGAAAAGTGTAAGCAGCCCGAGGGCAGATTTTCCTCTGACTTCAGCTTAAGGCAGAATCGCTTCTGTTTACCATCCCATAGTCCATCTAAACTGCTCAGGAGTAAAAGTGCCGGCTGCTGAGGAGCAGCTCTCGTCCTGGGGAAAGTCTGCAGAGTGCCTACTGCGTGCCAAACATCGAGCGGATCACGGCGCACAAATGAAGCGCCAGAGCCTGCAGTCTCAGCCCCAGTTCCATTCCAGCGCGTCACGTTTTCTTCTTTTTGATCTGCCTTCCGGATCAACTGCTCTAAAATGCACACAGAACACATCAAATGCTCTTTATGTTTTCTTTTTGTAACGTTTGGTACTCAGTTCTCGCCGTAAGGCATCCCTGCCCGGGCAGCAGATCGCCGCTGGCCGCGGCCTCACGCGAGGATAGCGAGGAGGCTGCGCCCGACCAGCTCCGGGCCTCCTCCGAATAAAGGGGACCGGCGGCCCCGCCCCTACCTGTGCGTCGCAGCGCCGCGAGCAACGGTTTTCCTCCGGAGTGGAACAGCCAGACATGGCACGGACTAAGTGGACCCGCAGCCTTCTAGATTCGCACGGTTTCGCCGCAGTGTTCCGTCTGCGCTAACGCGGCGAAGTCGCCAGTGCGATCAGGCGGCGCTGAGGGCAGCCCGGGGGCGGGGCGTACAAGGCAGGGGGCGGGGCTGGGAGGGGTTCGCAAACCAGAGAGCCAGCGGCGTAACCGTTTGATCAGGAGGCGGGGCCAACTAAATTGGAGGCGGAGCTAGGAGAGCTTCGGAACACCAACTCAAAGGCACGCCTACCGTTTCCCGGGCGTGGCCAACTGGGTGGAAGGCGGGGTCTTGGGGGGCTTGATGACAGAGCGATCTGGCTGTGCTACGGGCAGCCGGTGAGAAGGCCGGGAAGATGGCGGCGTCCTGGAGGCTAGGCAGTGACCTGCGGATGCTTCGCTACCTCCTCGGCTGCGGCGGCGGGAGAGGCCTGGGGCTGGTCAAGGGGAATGCTGGCCGCGGAACCACCTGGAGATGGTTTCACAGCACGCAGTGGATGCGGGGTGAGTGATCGGAGTTCCTTGAGCTCTGTGTAGCAATGGCCCTGGGTCAGGGGCTTTTTGATTGAGGGCCTGCATTTGGGTATGAGGTTCTCGGGGCTGTCTGTTCCCTTGGTATTCTCTTGGGGAAGAGGTCCTCTGGTTTGGCCTCCCGATCAGTGCAATCCTTGCAGGGTTTTCTTGGGAGCTGGGAGAACTTGACTCCGCCCCTAGCCCCCTGGTTTGTATAGCTTCTTTGACCTTGCCTTGGAATTCGCTTTTTTTGTAAGGTGTGGAGATAGGTCCTAACCCTTCTCTCAGGACCCTTCCTAGACACGGCTCAGGTTTCTCGAGCATCTCTGTTGGGGGAAGAGCTGCCCAAGGTTGCTGAGATTCCAAGGCCACTCCTATCTTTTATTCATTCTCTTGGCCTGTCTCTATTGGAAGATCTAGGCCACTCGTCTCGGGTTGCCTATGGCGACGACTAGTAAAGGACTTACAGTAATTTGTAAATGCCTACCGCATCAAAGATAGGTCTGGGCAAAAATGAGTGTGAAAGTGAAATTTAGGAGGGAGATCATACCCTGAGGTTTATTACAGAAAATTGGCGTTTAGTAATGATACTGACACAACACACTTCTGGTAGTTAACAGTAGGTAATATAGTATGCAGGGCATTATTTTTCTTTACATGGTGTGGGTTGGGGTTATAGGGCTAGCATTTTTTAATACGATGCGTCATTTGCCAAACATTTCACTCCACACAGTATGAATTTTAGTCTGAAAAATTAGGTTCAGTAGACATTGCCTACATATTCTAAGCTACCCAAAGCTCAGAAGAAAACTAGTTACTCAAAGTCACATGGTAAGATGAATGCACCAAGATTTCTAAAGATTTGGTGATGGGAACAATTTATTTCAGTTTTTTCAGATTAATATTACGTAAAATATTCTTTGGAACAGTGGTTCTTTAACTATAAATAGTAAACTTGTACAGCCCGTGGCCCAGAACAGCTTTGAATGTGGCCCAACATAAATTATTATAGTAAACGTTCTTAAAATATTGAAATCTTATTTTTTTTAGATTTTTGTTTGTTTGTTTTTGACAGAGACAGACTCAGAGAGAAGGGGGAGGGCCCAGAGCAGTCTCCATAGTTATGTCATTAGTTTTCAATATAGTGCAGCACAGGGACCTGCCCCAGGGGCCTCCCACACACCTCCCCTGTGAGCTGGTGGCCTCCCACATGGGAAGCTCGCTTCTGGCAGAACCGAACTGGGGGCACACCCCAGTTCAGCATATGGGTCCATGTGAGCTGGGGCTGGGTTGGATCCTTGGACTCTGGGGCTGCAAAATGAGTGCTCAACCTGCTAAACAATCCCGACTTCCCTGAGATTTTATTTTTTTGTCACTTTTATTTGTTTTGTTTTTTAGCTCATCGGCTGTTGTTAGTGTGTTTCATGTATGGCCCAAGACAGTTCTTCCAGTGTGGCCCAGGGAAGCCAAAAGATTGGACACCTTTCCTCCCTCCCCCAGTTTGTTAAATATTGAATTTTCCTTCAGCTCTCAGAAATTCTGTTGGGGGTAGACCTCAGCAGCCTTCCTTTTTGCAGACCGCCTCAGATGGGTTTTGATGTTTTATGTTGCTTTTTGATGGGCTGCACTCTGAGACTCACTGCCTTAGGAAATCTTGGAATAGTAAATAGTGTTGGAAATAATCTAGTCAGAGTGTTCTTAACCTTGTTCGTAAAACAGATCCTTTTGAGAATATTTGAGTGCTCTCAATCCTCTCCAGCAGGCATGTCCAACCTGCGGCCCAGCACAAATTCATAAAACTTGAGATGTTTTTTGTGACTTTTTTTTTTTTTTTAGCTCATCAGCTATCATTAATGTGAATGTATTTTATGTGTGGCCCAAGGCAATTCTTCCAATGTGGCCCAGGGAAGCCAAAAGTTTGGACACTGCTGCCCTATAGAGAAAGGGACATATGTAGTTACACACAAAAATGTTCATGCAAATTCAGGGGTTTCCCTTAGACACAGTTTAAGGACTCCTGTCTTTAGAAACTCACTTAGGCAATCCTTATCTGATGTATCATGACATTTTACCTATCCCCCAACCCCCCAGCCCCTGACCAGGAACAATTTGCCCGACTCTGCTTGAACATCGTCTATAAGGGAGAGGATACTATATCCTGAGGAAGCTGTATGAGTCTCCTCAAGCCTCCCTCTTTCACATATAAGGATTTTTGTGATTCCACAGGGTCTACCTGGACAATACAGGATGCACTCCCCGTCTTGAGGTCAGCTGTTCAGCAGCCTTAATTCCCTTTTGCCATGTAACATAACATTCACAGGTTCTGCGTATCAGAACCTGGACATCTTTCGGAGGTAGGGGGCTGTGGACATTAATTCTGCCCACCGCAGAAGCTGTGTGTTGTTAGGGAGCTCTAACTTATTTGGAAGTTTTGGCTTGTTTTTTCTTTTTCTAATACTAAGCCAAAATTTGTTTTTTGACTTTTTGCCTCAAAATTTTTGTTTTGCCATGCTAAAAAAATGACAATTCTTCAGCTACTTGTTTTATAAAGCATACCTTTACATGGTGTCTTTACATTTTTCTCTGAGTTTAGTAGAAATTATTTCATAGAACTAAGCATTTGTTTGGTAATGTCAACACTATGTGAAGTATGATTATTGAACTTTTTATTTTTTTCACATATCCAGGATTTACAAATCTGTCAAATGACAATGTACTTGGAGTTTTGGTTTCCTTAACAGGTGGCAGCATTTTTATGAGCTGTGGCATATATGTCATCACTGTAGTTGTCTTTTCTTTTGTCTTTGTATAGAAAGCAGAAAACAAAAGATAGACCAGAAAACAGATAAGGCAGAGAACAGATATTGTATGTGTATGTAAAAGAAGAAAATTCTTATAGATTTAATATGAAAATAAAGCATGTCTGGATCGAAAGAAAAACAATCTTAAGATGCTCTTAGCCCACCTCTCTCACCTGCTTATTCCCTGTAGGTATCTGAGTTTTTGAGGGCAGTTCTGTAACAAAGAGGCAACTTTTTTCATAAGAGCTGATGGTATGGTATGTGTGCCTAAGCATGGATACTCTTTTAGGCCTGGTCCTTGTTAAGTACTTCTGTGCAGATACCTGTAAGACTGATACTGCTGTTTGAATTCTCTTTTAATTATGGAAATGGAAACACATAGACTAGCTGAAGTAAAAATAGGATTTTTAGAAGGAGACACCATCCATTTCTTCTAGGGCTTCCATTGTCTTCTTTCTTTTTCTCTGATTTACTTTGTTTTTCTCCCCAGACTTGCCAACCTGCTTGCTCTGGCTCTTCTTTCTCTCTAGTGTCACCTTGTCTGGCCTTAATGCTGATTCAGGCCCTTATGCCCCATGCTATTTCAGTTTAGTTCAAGTGGGCACTATCATTTCTGTGATCTAATTCGAGATTCCCTGGAGAGAGATGCTGATGATTCAATGTAAATTTTTTGTGTAGGAAACTTAAGGCTGATTCTTTCAAAGGCTGCAGTTTGGACATTTTCTTTAGTAAGGATATATGAATTGGGAATCAATGATTGGCATGTCTGATACTACGACAGTCTGATTAAAGTAGGATGGTAGTGAAGTGTTTCTTCATTTTAATTGTTTCTAGGGCAGTGACTAAGCAAAATGTATGATCACCTAAGCAAAGCAGATTTAGGCTACTTAGTAGTTGAGATGTGTGGCCATCTAAGGAAAATAGGAAGGGGATAAATGAGATTTTAGTAGAAGCAGCAGCATGAGAAACTAATAAAATTTGGGTTATCAGGAAGTACTTAGAACCTATTTGCACTGCTTTGAAACATCTCATGCTGTATGTGAAAGTGGGACATTTCAGGTGGCCATTATGTAATTGAGTATGCACAAGTTGCCAGGCATCATTTTAGATTTTTTACTTACATGACTTCTGATCATCATAAGAACCCTAAAAGGGTTAGGTGTGTTTTGCAGGTATGGAAATAGAGACTCAATGAGATTTAGCTGTTTATCCAAGGTTAGTGAGTAAGTGAATGACTACTTTGGAACTACATACGTGGTAGTATCCAGAGGAAGAAAGGGTGTCCTTATTGGATATTTTTGAGTAGATTAACTTTGACTAATCAAGGAGCTGGGTGTACTATAAACTGAGTGTTTGTGTCCTCCCTAAAATTTAGATGTTGAAACCAGATGACCAATTTGATGATATTAGCAGGTGAGGGCCTTTGGGAGGTACTTATGTCATGAGGGTCATAGATTTCAAAAGTGAGAATGGGTGATGTACAGGGTGTTGAGGAAGAGCAGAACACATACTTCTTGCTGGGCAACTCAGAGACAGTGGGGCACGGAGGGTATCTAGCTAACAGTCCCCTGCTTGACATCCTCCCATATACCCTGCTTAATTCACAGTTGGCTAAGGGGACTATATTAAGAGTTCTTTCCTGGAGCAGGTTTTTCCAGCAGAATTTCTTTTACAGGAAAGAGGGGGAGGGCCAGAGTTTCTGAATCTTGTTTCTTAATAACAGCTTAAAACCAGTATCCCAAAAGGCAGCTTTAGGTTGACAAAACTTTGGTGCCCTTCAAGCACATGCTTGGCAAATAACTGTGAAAACTATAGTTTACCTTATTACAAAGGACGTTTTCTTGTATTTTAACCAGCACTATTGCAAATCACTAGGTGTATAGTTAGCTATAGGATGCTGGCAACATTATTCAGAAAAGCAATGATTTCAGTCTTGTTCATGGTTCAGTAATGTTTGTTGAATACTGAATGGTGGAAGGGAGTATAATGGGTCATCTAGTCCAGTAAATAACTCATCTAATACTTGCATCTTCTTTAGAACATTCCTTGCTCACTGATAGGCAAGGAGGCCTATTGATGTAACCTATACAATAATATGGGGGAAGGTTGAGGAGTACATCTGGAAGGGCAATGGAGATAACCTCCCAGACTCACCTGACTCACCCCCATCAGTCATTATACCTTATACCTCAGTTTTAGCTCTGAAACTAAGTGCTGTCATATAGATTTTTCATGCTAAGAGAGCAATTATAATTTCTACACTTGGAAGAATCAAGTGTGGTTTCCCTGGATTGTGTCCCTAGGCCAGTGTCTTGCACAAGAATAAACATAGGGTTTTTCTATAGCTGACTTGATTTTTAATGTGATTTTTCTGTCTACATTTGAGTAGCTAAATAGGAATCAAGTCTATGTAGTTTATAAAGCTCTTTGGGCTCTTTTTATAGAAAGAAATATTTTCCTTTTGGTACTGTCGCATCTAGTTTTAATTTTTGTTTTTTCACTTGTGCTCCTCTTAACTCGAGTCTTCCTGGACTCCTGACTTTCATATACCACATTGAATGTATCAGAAATTCCTTGTAATCCGACCACCTCACTCTATCACTAACAACTAAACTGGTCCAAACTACTGCCACTTCTTATCTAGATTATTGCAGGAGTGTCTCATTAGATGTCCCTGCCACCACCCGTGGCCCAGTAGAGACTGTTTCCCGTGAGGCTTTCAGAGTACTTCTTGTAATTGTAAGTCAGATCATGTCACTCTGCTGAAAACCCTCCAAGCGCTTCTCATTAAACTCAGAATAAAATCTAAAGGACTTACTGTAATTTACAAGGCACAATACAATACAAATACTCTTCACCTCCCCTCCCCATGCCTCTCCTTACTTATTCATTCCACTCCGGCATGCTGGCTTTCTTGGTGTGTTTTGAACACACCAAGCCCACTCTACTCTTTCTTTGTGCTTATTGTTTCCTCTGTTTAGAAGGCTCTTCCATCAGATACTTGCATGGCTTTCTCCATTGAGTTATACTCATTTTATTAGAGTGGACTTCTCTGATCAACTGATAAAATAATTTCTGTACTGTCATTTTATCTTCTTCCTTTCTTTTCTTAGTTCATATCATTACCGAACATGTATTTTCTGTCTCTCCACTTTAGAAGGTAAGATTCATGAGAATAGGGATTTTTGTATCACCAATCCCTAGAACATCACCTTGCCAGCACTGGCTAGGTACTGAAAAAATGTTTGTTGAATAAATGAACGAACAGTTCTTGTGTTACTCCTTCACTCCACTCCTGTGCTACGAAGTGTTCTTCCGAAGTGCCCACACCCTTACTTAAAACCCTTCCATCCCGCTCTTAACACTGTTAGGATGAAGGCAGATGTTAGAAGAATCTGGTCCATAGGTAGGCACCTTTTCAGTCTCTCGGGTCAAATGGTCTAATCGAGTAAAGGAGAACAGGAAACATTCATTGGTATCTTCACTTTGTACTTAAAAGCCCATTAGTATATCTATTGTTAAATTTATTGGAGTGACATTGGTTGGTGACAATTACATAGTTTTCCAGGTGTACAACTCTACTTTAGTCGTCTGTGTATTGCATTATGTGCTCACCACCCAGATGTGAAATACAGTTAAAATAGAGGTCACACGTTAGTGACCTGGGAGAACAAGGCTGAGTTAGGTAAAAGAAGGAGTCAAAAGGAAACCAAATTTAGGCTGGGAAGCTGAAAGGAACCTGTGAATCCATCTCTCATGACTGGAGGCAGGAATTCTGAAGAAGGCTATTGCCATATATCTAGCCAACTGCTGGCAGCCTTCGGAAGTCCACCCTCTTAACCACGTCTAGGCTGCCTGTCAATACCTAGCTAGCATGTTTGAGACCGACTTCTTTTTGCCAAACCCCATTATAAACAATGCATGTATTACCTTATTTAATCTTCACAGAACTCGGTAATTTACAGAAGAGGCAACTGAGGCACAGAATGATTAAGTTATTTGTAAGTGGTGGGTCGATAATTTGAACCTAAACAGTATGGCTCCATTGCCTGTAACCTAATCTCTGTGGTATGCTGCTGCTTACGTTTTTTTGTTTTTTTTTTAAATTACATAAGCATTTTATTAAACAGTGAAATATTTATTGTAACACATTAATACATGCATTTGGTTTAAATAGAGAAATAGTACTGAGAGTGGGTCTGTGCCCTGTTCTTTCTTTCTTCCTTAGACGCAATAAGTTTTGTCTCTTAACTTTCTTCTGATATTTGCTCCTCTCCCTGTTTCTGTTTTATTTTGTGTCACCCTCCCATGTTTTCCCTCTCTCTCCTAATGTACCATAGTTCTTTTGCAATTCTTGGTTAAATCCATATTTATTGTTTACACTAAGCAAATATACACACCTGAAGATTGTCTTATATTGACCCATATTATAATTGTTACCTTCTTTTTTCTTTTCCTGGCGTTCTTCTAAATTTTTTCTTTAGTTTACTCTGTAACTATTGCCAATTTATCTCACACCATCCAATATCTTTCAGCACAATTTCCTGTATTGTCAGTCACATCAGATAATCTCTCAGTTAATTTCTTTTTGCAGTATCCATATTTCCCAGGTGTATATGCTGAATCTTCATTCCAAAGGCTCTCCCTTCAACCTTCAAAGAAAAGAATGTCACCTTTCAGTCTTCTGTGGAATGAGGGTGGGTTGTTTTGTTACTCCAGTATTGGATTTGGCTTCTAGCAGAGGTGTCCAACCTTTTGGCTTCTCTGGCCACATTGGAAGAAGACTTGTCTTGGGCCACACATAAAATACACTAACTATAGCTGATGAGCTAAAATGCTGGGGAAAAAAAAATCCCCATAATGTTTTAAATATTTTTATTTATTTATTTTTGACAGAGAGAGAGAGAGAGAGAGAGAGAGAGAGAGAGGGAGAGAGAGGGAGAGAGAGGGAGAGAGAGGGAGAGAGAGAGGGAGAGAGAACGAGAACTGAACTAGGGGAGCTCCCAGTTCAGCATATGGTTCTGCACGGGCCGGGGCCGGGATTCAATCCTCGGTCCCCGGCGCTGCAAAGTGAGCGCTTAACCCACTGAGCCATCCCGGCTTCCCCCCCAATAATGTTTTAAGAAAGTTTATTAATGTGTTGGCTAGCATTCAAAGCCATCCTGGGCCACATGCGGCCCGCAGTCCACAGATTGACAAGGTTGTTCTAGAGTCTCCTTATTCAGTTATTACTCATCTATTTATTTTTCCACCTCCAAAATTGTGTGCTATTGTCCCTATTTTCCCTATGTTTATGGGTTTGTTTCCAAAAATAAAAATGAAAGTACATTTTTTACTTAGTGTTAAGTAACTTTTGGAGAGGGAGTGAAACTGGATGAATTTATTGTAGAAAATTAACATGTAGATTATAAGAAGCAAAAATAATGAAAAGGACTTACAATAATATCACCAACTAGAGATAAGTACTATTGCCATTTTGGAATATATCCTTTCACTTTTTATGTGTTCAAGCTAAGCAAGTAGAAATTGGAGTATGCCACACACAAATGGTGTGTGGCATCCTTTATATGTTTGTACAATGCCAAGACTTACAAATGCTATTTTCACACAAACTATTGTGCATACATTTTCTGTTGTGATTCATTAATATTTTCAAAGCATTTTATACTAATACCACAGCAAAATAATTATTTGAACAAGAGGACTTATATGACAAGCACCCATTAAAAAAAATTGCTTTAGCTGCCTTTATTCAAAGCTTCATTGTTAATATTCCTCTGTACCCTGGTGTTGATTTTTTAATTATCTGTACTGCATTCTGCTCTACTTTAGTCAGCCTGCAGATGGCAGGATTGTTTTATTTGAACAAGTTTTAAAGGTTCAATTTTACTGAATGAGTTCTTGCCTTGAGAATAGAGGTGATGAAATAAGCCACATCTCTCCCTATTAGAGTAGAAGCAAATTAATATTGGAGGAGCCACACTAAGAGAGTACTGGGTAGTTTCTTAGTTCATTTTGGACTACATTCATTTCAGGATTTTTTAGTTTGGATTTTAATCATATAAATTGCCTAGAGCATGACGCTCAAGTTGTACTGTATGTAAACTGCTGAATTTCCTTAATTATAATAATACATCAATCAGCTTAATGGAGCTTAGATCTGCTACAAATTAGCCACACAGCAATTTGTTCTGCATTTGTATGCTATTTGCTTATAGTAATCTTTTTTATATATAAATCTGGAGAACTTTTAGATATGATGTGTAAATCATCATTTTAAAGCTTTGATGTAATTGATTTTGCTGAACTATGAGTGTTTTGCTTTTAGGGTGAAATAAATACTTTAGGGAACAAGAAACTAGAATTGGATTAGTGTACTATAGTTGATGTCGAAGACAATTAATTATGCTATAGAAAGATTGGAAGAGTAGATTTAAAGAAATGTTGGAATTGCTTAGATAAACTGTTATAAAATTTAGTGATAGATTGTTCGGATGCCTGATATGACAGGTAGAGCAGCAGTATGCTAAGCAAAAAAATTTAATTTATTGTCATTGTATTGAGGCAAAAGAAAAAAAAAATGATGTGAAGACAGTTCAAATGATTTGTGAGACTCTACTATTAAAACACTATGTTTAAATATAAACTGAAAATGTACATTACCATAGTCATCGTAAATATTTTTTAAACTGCTATAGGACAGACTTTATAAGCCATTGGTATAGCTTGTTGGCTTGATGAAAAGGAATAGAACACTAAATGACTACAAAGCGATTAAATTTGAGGTAATTTTTACTCATTAGGGTATTTTTACTAATTGAAATAACCTGTTTGACCAGTGGAGGACAAAAACACACATTTCTTTTATTCTTTCCTATATTTCTGCCCAGTTATTATTAAGAAAAATAAAATTCGTGCAATGGAGGCCATTTCAAGGCCTCCTCAGTTTGACAGGAGAAAGGTAGAATGTGCTGCTTACTGAAATGAAAAGGGAAGGTATATTTAATTTGTAATGAAATTAATTGAACAATATTAGGTGTAGGTTAAAATTCTGAGGCGTCTAGAAAAGCCCATACTATCTCAGTAGAATTGATGGCAGCTGTAAAGGGAGGATATTAATTATTTGTAGCCCTGTCACTCAAAGCTGATATTATGCTGGTGTAATTACTTTTCCAGTGAAAAAATGAATTTGAAAAAGATGTATATAATGTTCCAGTTGAAAGAGGGTATATTAGAATGAAATATGTACCATTATTAATAAATTAATGCTTATGTTTGAAATTACTTTCTAGTATGACAGTCTGAGGATAGATTGGTTCTATTATTCAGAATATGCACTGCACATTTTACTTTCCATAGTAAGCCAGTATAATCAATCAAGAGGCAGTTCTGAGGAATGGAGATGTCCAAAGTGTCTTTGTTTTTTGTCACCTTCATTTCAGAGTAAGGATAGTGATCTATTACACAATTTTTATATTTTATTGTCATTATTCAGAGAAGCAATTTTCATTCATCTGTGAAGGGTGGCTGTACAGAAGCATTGTTATATTCTTTTTATTTTCTAAATATGAAAAAATTTGAAGCTTTTGATATGGTAATTTGGAAAATAACACATAATAAATGCAGAAGTTTTATAATATGGTCCTTAATGTCAAGAGGAAGGGAAATGTGAAGGTCTCGTTGGTGAGAGATTATAATAGTAGATGGAATCATAAAATAAATATGAATTGTATGATGGCAACTAGACCAAGATGTAAAAATATTGAAGACAGACTTTGTTTTGAGAAGATTGATTTAGTGTTTGTCATAAATTGGAACCTGGACGTAGAATCATTGAAGTCCATTTATTTGACTTCTTTGAAGTGGAACTCTTTTTGATATTAATTTAATACATATGTGATTATGAAATATTCTGTTTCATAATGCAAGCCTTGAACTTTTGATAGAAGCAACATAATGGGACTTGTAAGCTGTGTTTTTCAAGAAGAGGCTGGACTCTGGTGGTGGTGCTATTAGATTGTAGGCTTTTTATTTGTTTGGTTGCTTTTTAATTTTTTTTCAAATCCCCATTTGTCACTATGAGCTTTAAAAAATTAAATGCTTAAGCTGGCTCTGCATTTTTTTTTTTTTATTGCTAAATTTTGGCTCTACATTTTTTTTTTTTTTTTTTTTTTTTTTTTTTTT
>PVKE010019850.1:0-28073 GCA_004027555.1 Craseonycteris thonglongyai | reverse complement strand
CTGTTAGCTTAATCATGTTGGAAGGACCTTTGCCTCCTTAGCAGGCTCTCTACTAGTGACATGGGGAGTGTCCAGGTTCACCGCCACCATCTCCCCTGACTCACGCGTGAGAGTGCTCTCCCGGAGCACCCGCTCATCTCTGTGTCTGGGACGAGCAGGTGCAGGGCCCCGGCCCCAAGCCCGGTGCCTGCATTAGCCCTGGCAGGGCTTTCCTCCATCAGCCACACCAGCGCAGGCCCGGGCAGGCTTTCCTCCATCAGCCACACCAGCGCAGGCCTGGGCAGGGCTTTCCTCCATCAGCCACACCAGCGCAGGCCTGGGCAGGGCTTTCCTCCATCAGCCACACCAGCGCAGGCCCGGGCAGGGCTTTCCTCCATCAGCCACACCAGCGCAGGCCTGGGCAGGCTTTCCTCCATCAGCCACACCAGCGCAGGCCTGGGCAGGGCTTTTGCAGGGCGAGGGCTACTTGTAGTTTTCTCCACGTGTCACGGTTTACTAGCTATTTATTTTACTACACAATGTAACAGTCAAAGTGTCTTCTAAAAAAAAGATGCGCTGTAGATCGGAGAATCCAGCAGCATGTACACGCGTTTCCAGTTACAGCATGATTTTCTTATATGAGGTGCTAGTAATAATAGTGTTAATAATGGTGTAATGTGGCCTCCACTGTGACACTCTTCTTAATTCAGGTGTTCACCCCCAAATTGTTTGGGGTCCATCGGTGGACCTTGATCGATGTCTTGAGCAGCCTTGCTCTACTGCTTGCTCTGTGAGGCGTCCTCTCTAGAGTGACAGACCTGAAGAGAATTGACTTGCCCTGCATTGGCATGTGGTAATTAATATAAAAATGTTACATCTTTTCAGGACACATTGAAAATGGATACGCGAAGCTCATTGTGATAAGTTTTAAAAATAACTCAGAACACCTGCCTCTTATCGGGACAGTCGGCCTGCCCTGGAGAACTGATGTTTTTGGTGGCTGTATAAAGGTAATTTGTTGTTTTCTTTCCTTAAAATAACCTGGTGTCTGTACAATAAAACATGTCTGTTGATGTGGGTTTACCGTTCTGGCCTCAGCAGATGTGAGCGTGTCCCCTTAGCCAGTGGTGTCAGGTGACTCACTCATCAGGTGCGTTACCAGGCCTTTGGTTCTCCGTGGAGGGAGCAGGCGAGACGGGGTGCAGCCTCTGCACAGCGCTGGAGGCAGCCTGCTCGCCCGCGGGGCCCCTCCCTCAGCGTGTTGTGGAGAAAGAGTAGAGCCGTAGGTGGGCCAGGCAAGAAGCGTTTGTTCAGAACACTTCATGACTCATCCACCAATTTAAAATTGGTTGCAGTTATAATCTCCTTGAACAGTTAAACCAATGTATACCCTACCACAAACTGCCACATGGGTGGAAGAGGGGATCAGTGATTGGGGGTTGGCAGGGAAGTAGGGAGGAGAGGTGGGGTGTTGTGACATAGTTTCATTTTCTTGTGTGATCACTGTGCCCGTGGCTGCCCCTGGCATTACTCTCCACGTTTCCTTTGTGGGATGAATGGCATTTTCATATTCAGTGGGATCGATCTCCTGAGAATGCAGGGGCTCCCCAGTGACATGGCTTTATTCTGCCACCCGGGTATGGACACCTCGTTAGAACTGTCACTGCCGAGCACTGAGGCCCAGAGCATGGTCACCGCTGCATGTCCAAAGGACTCCATTGCTGTGAAGTAGAGCTGAGCTTTGCACAGCACTGACCCCCTCATGCAGCTGAGAATCCACATACAACGTTTGACTTTCCCAGAACTTTACTAATAGCCCACTGTTGGCCGGCAGCCTTCCCGATAACATAAGTGGTCAACTAACACACGTTTTGTGTGTTGTACGTATTCTATGAGGGCCGTCCAGAAAGTATCCAGTCTGGTAACTGTTCTCATTATGTTCACAATGGCTGGATTTTTCCTGGTCGGCCCTCGGATACTGCATTCTTACAATAAAGTAAGTGAGAGAAGAGAAAATGTTACGAAGAAAACCTTTAGGCAAATACATTTACAGTATTTATTTAAAAATATCCATGCACAGGTGGACCCACATGGTACCAACCTGTGCTGCCAGGCGTCAGCTGTATCCCTGTAGCCACTCCTGTTTGCTATAAGCAGATATTTTATTACTTCCAGTTCTTTGTTAACAAATGTTTAAACTTTGATAAAGATTATGTTTATTACATACAAAATAGTATTAAAGACCACAGACTTGACTTTTTAAAAATGGATGTAGGTGAGTCTTATGAAATATGCACTAAAATAAAATAATCAAATCAAATTAGAATAGACTTTGAGGACCAAGAAAGGCAGATGATAAGTATGGCCGACTTAAAGGGCCAGCACAATTTTAAAGTCACTCTTCTGTGTCTTGTATAGTGGAGAGCAGGTTGAGGGCCGTCCCCGTGTTCTCAGAGGGAAGCGCAGTAACTGCACTGAGAAGCGCGGCCTTGCTCTGGCTCTGATCATTAGGAGCACAGTCCTCAGTGGGTGGACTGTGCAGGGCAGACTCAGCCACGGGAGGCCCGGCCCTAGTGCATGCATTAGCCGTGCGGTGCCGCCTCTTACGTCAGCTCTCAGGGAAGCTGAGGGCCTGGCTTCCGAATGAGCTCCTAAGAGTGGTTCTGGAGGTCGCTAAGCCAGTGTGACTCTCCTTGCAGGTTTCTAGCAAAACGGCTCGATCTAAACCCAGGGTTTCGAGTTTGTAAAGTTGGGGACGGACTGCGTGTGCCTTGGACAATTTCCCCTAGACACCCTCTGTCAGACGGGCTGTGGGGGCAGTGAGGGGTGTGCAGAGCTCCCGCCTCTCCTGGGGTGTGGTCGGCTTGCACTGTGCTGCTTGTACTTCTGGGTTCCATATTAAGAAGAGAAGCCAGGTCAGGGACGTCATATCCCTACTCTCCCCACGCAGATCGGGAGTTTCCCTCTAGGTACCTGAACCCCTGAAGTATCCTGACATTATCAAATGCACTGTAAGAAGTCCATTTCAAGCAGTGAAAACCTCTATGAGCAAGGGCATATGGCAGAAAAAGGTTCTTAGGAACTTGTAATTATTAAGAACACCCCCCCCCGCCCCCCGAAAACCATAGGAGCAGCCTCCCAGGGGAGCCTCCTGAACCCGTCACTGGCAGCGCCCACCAGAGCCCAGGTCAGTGAGAGAGCGTGTCATGCCAGCCCGTGGTTCTGGTCCCAAGGACGGAAGACGACACAGTGATCCTTATGATGATGGCAGATGGAGGGAGTGCCTGCCACAGTGCGTGCTTGCGGTGACGCGTGGTCGTGGCAGGCGTCTCGCATCCTCCCGGCTCACGGATCCCAGGAGAGTCTGTGTCAGAGCAGCACAGGCGTGCGGTGACCTGCAGCCTGCGCACTGACACCGAAGTCACGCAGGTAGAAAGTGGCCGCAGCTCCAGGGGCTGGAGTGGAACTTCAACAGCTCAGAATTTCATGTGGGAGGTGACTCAACCTGAAAAAGCACCTCACGAGCAGATGAGGTTTCTCCTATTGTCCTTAAGCCAGATAATGGCATCCGACACACGTAGAGATGCTCACCGTGGCTGCGTGCACACAGGACAGGTCACCGTGCTGTGTGACAAAGTTGCTCGGAATAGCCGGGCTCCCTGTCCCGTCTGCAGCCGAATTCAGTAGAAAGCGCCCTCCTGGTCTGTGCTCTCTGGGTGCCTGTCAGGTGCTGAGGGCTGGGATCCTTCGGTGAGGCTTTTCTTGTGCCTGTTCCTGTTCCTTTCCCTTTAGGACTTGGCGTTCTGAATGTTGTCTAGATCTGTGTGGAGCTCGACATCGGTCTCCATGTAAGCGAGATGCTTCAGGGCGTGCCACTCCGGTTCCGCGCTCTGCTAGCGTAGCTGAGTCCTGGAGAGCCGCTGATGGGCCTGTCACAGGGTCAGCTCGTTGCTGGGCCCCCTCAAGAAAGGTGCTTTGGCCAGTTGGCTGACGAGCACCGCCGTGGGATGGCCCGTTAGAGACGGTGGGGCCCGGGAAACTGGCACCTGTAAAAGGACGTGGCATTCCCGTGGGTGCAAGTGCTGCGCTCTTCCCGGGCGCTGACTTCCGAACCAGGCAGAGCTCATGGGTGCAGGTGAGGAAACCCACCTCCGCTTGCTGCTTGGGGCACGCATCCCATGGCAAAGCCCTCGCCCCGGGGCACTGGTTTAGGGAAGGCCACTGGAACCAGCTCCCAAGGAGATGGCAGGGAGGTGGCGGAAGGTTTGAGGGCGGCTGTGAGCGGGGCTGTGTGTGATCTGGCTGATGTGTTGTTCTGCCCCAGGACCTGAACAGGTATCGGGAGAGAGGTCCAGCCTCCGAGGGGCGCCTGACGCCGGGAGGAGCTCGCGGCTCTGGCCTGCACTCTGTGACGTCAACGGTTAGGGATGTTCCATGGTGGCTGGGTCTTCAGTCCCTTCTCCAGAATAGGGAGCCAAGTCGTATCCATCACTTAGGAAGCATCTCTTTTTTTTTCAACTTTTGGAATGTTTTTGTTAAATTTCTCTAAGATACACATTTTTTTTCACTCAAGATCTTTGACCTGATCCTACTCAGGTCCAAATGGTCAGTACTTTCAGGTACTTGTAATTGTATGTAGACCTCTGAATGCAAGTTTATGCTCATATCCATAACATTTCTATAGAGCTGTACGTATTCTGATATCTCTGCTCAGTTTATGCTGATCTGTAAGAGTAAGTGTTTAAGTTATAATCCATAAAATACTAATATAGGGCACGAATCAGGCAAATATGACCCATCTCTGAAAAGGTAAGTGGTAATCGATTTGAGTCTTGATGTTACCTCAAAGTTTCTCAAGAGTTAAATAATTCTTGAGAATTAAAACAGTGTAGGTCAGCTGCTGGGATTAGTGTCTGCTACACAGAACATGCTAAAAAATATAGCTCACATTGCGCACACATGTTCATAGCAGCGCGATTCCACAATAGCCGGTGTCTACGAGCCTACGAGTAGATAAACACAGTGAAATATTATTCTCCTGTAAAGAGGCAGGCAGTGCTGATGCGTGCTGAGATGCAGATGAACCTTGATGTTAACTGAAAGGAGCCCGACAGACTAGGACAGAACCTGTAGGATTCCACTTACCAGGGACCTGCGGTGGTCACGTGCACAGACACAGAAAGTATGCGGGTGGCTCCCAGGGCTGCGGGGGGCGTGGGGCATTGTGCTTGAAGGGGTCAAGAGCTTCAGTTTTGCAAGATGAGACAATTCTGGAGATGACTGTGGTGATGGTTGCACAACACTGGGAATGTGCTTCATGCCACTGAAGTGTCCACTAGATGATTCAGATGGTAAATTTCATGTTAAGTGTATTTTACCACAATTACAAAGTAATGTTAAAATGGAGTTCATTAACAATATTAATAAGTACCAGTACCCCGCTCTGCCTCCTCCCCCTGAGTCAAGTCCCCGTAGCGCCGTGCCTGTCACCTGCGTTTTAGGCTCTGCAGGTCTGATCTCGCTGCCTTCTCCCCACCCTCCTCTCCTGTAACGGGGGGAGAGGAGGGGACCAGACCCAGCTTTGGCTCCCTCTGCCTTGTGTTTCTTCCGTCTCCTTTCCTGGGAGCTACGAGCAGGTGCTGTTCCCTCTTCCTGTCAGCTCCGTTCTCTTGTCAGCTCCGCCTCCTCTTGCACTGACACGCTTTTCTACATTTACTCATGTGACCCGGACGTCAGGTCTAGTTGCACACTTGGTCCTTATGCTCACCGATCTTTGTGCTTCCCGTGTAGAATTGCTCTATAATGGACATCACGCTCTTGGATGAGTACGGGAAGCCCTTCTGGTGCCTCAGCGCCCCGGTCTGCATGAGGGCTTCTCCCAGCCCCCCCGGCGGCCCTCACTTCCTGGGACAGACATACTGCGTGGACTACACGGACTCGGCGGGAACGGTGCAGGTGGAGCTCGTGTGGATCGAGGAGACGGAAGAGTTCTTCATCGTCAGCCTGGTCCTCCTCCTCAGGGTCGCAGCAATTAACCGCTGGTTTGGGACCCAGTACTGAGCAGTAGCAGTAGCTGGTGAATTATTGTGGCTCTTTATTTGTTTATTTTAAACTACCCAGTTTTGTTCTTGGTGCTGAAAGTTACAATAAAGCAGTAGTCTGTTTGATGCCTTATTTCATATTAGAAATTGTGTTTCCTGGGTTATTTTGAGGTTAATGTTTAGAGGATTAAGTTAAATTAAAAAAACCTGGAAATACCGCATTTTAATGGAAAAGAATATAAAATAAGAAGGAAAAAGATATTCACTTCTCTTCTGCCCTTACAATTTAAAAAACAAGGTATCTACTTAAGCACGCAATCACTCTGTGTGTGTGTGTGTGTGTGTGTTGTGGTACAGATGGGTTTTTTTCTTTATTGATTAGAACCCCAGATGAGAAAATATATTTACATATGAACTTCAGGGTATTTATTGTAGTTAATAAAACAAAGTAAAACAGACAGATAACCTTTACAAAGAAAGATGTATCTGAAAGCATTGGAAGGAATGTTCCCGCTTCAGAGAGCGCAGTGCGGTACAAACGCAGTTCCGACACCAGCTCCATCTGCGTGGGGACAGATGGGTGTAGTGACCACTCCCCTCGCAGAAGCATTCAGGAGCACCGACAGGGGCTTGCAGGTCACACAGAGGTCAGGTGCGCCTAAGCACGTGCTTTTTAGGGATTTGGTTCTGAATTTGCCTTCGATTGTTCTGATTATTTTTATCTCCCAGTTAAAGTTATTCCCAGAAGGGATTTTTGAAATTATGTTGCTCCAACTGGGGCATCCAGGCTTCGACTTCCCTCTTCTCTACTTCTTGTTCTTCTCCTGTTGAATGACCTGATCAGCTCTGAGGTTGTGATGGGAGAGTAGAACCAAGAGCTGGAAGACAGCAGTGAAGGATCCTGGACAGATACAGGGTTCCGCGCCCTCTGACCCCCCAGGCCTGGGGCTGAGCCCTTCAGGAGGAGAGCCCAGGGGGCGTAAGCCACTGTGTTCACGGTGCCACCACAGAGCGGGTGGAGGCTGAGCATTGGGGGGGATGGGGAGGCAGTGGCCTGAGCCACCAGTGAGCCGAGATGGGGGAGGACCAGATGCAGGAATATGGCCTCATTTTTGCGGTTCAACCCCTGCATGGAACTGTATTTTTTATTTTGATCAGGTTTTTACTTTAATAGAATTCTATTTATTTTTCTAGTTCTTTATTACATTCTGTACCTACTTAAAAATGCAGTGTTTTCTCAAAAGCAAGGGTTGTTTAACTCTTAAGGGCCTGGTAGTAGTTTGGGCTCCGTGGACGTACGGTGTCTGTGATGCACACTCGGCTGCACCATTGCGGCATGAAATCCCCCATGGACAGCTCGCTGCGCGTGGGCCTTGTGCCCCAGCCAGGCGGCTGGCACGTGTGGCTTTTGGGGCGTAATTTGCAACCCTGCACAAGGGCCTTCGAGGTTACCAGTGTGCGTTTTCAAAACACTTCGACTTCACTGTTTGGCAGGACCGTAACAATAGATTTTGGCAGGAATCCTGGATGGATGCTGAGATGGCGAGTGAAGAGATCATGAGAAACAAGACAGTGACATAGTCTTAGTGCCCGGCCGCAAAGCACCGTGACAAAGGAAAGTCCAGTGAGTTCCCGGGGGAGGAACCTGCTGTTGCCCCCGCCTGCCCCACGCGTCTTCCCCCCTCACCCGGGCCCTGACACGCTGTGATTGGATGCTCTGCCGTGGGGGGCCCTGCTCCCCCCAGGGCTCCACCTCCCGCCTCAGCGTAGCCTGCATGCACAGCCTCCTCATCTCCCTCGTGCCCACAAACGTCGCGCCAGGCCGCTGCTTATAAGACGTGGAGATGGTTTTGATGCCAGGACACGTCCTACCGATACTTCAGTGCTTCAGTGACAGGTGGTTCTGAAGGACGAAGGGCTCCCAGGCAGGGCCACATGGGGGGGGGTGTACCCCGCAGGGGGTACCCACAAGCTGGCATGGCAGGGGCAGGTGGCTGGGCTTTGAAAGCTCCTTGTGGACTAGGGGCTGTCCTTGGATGGCAGTTCCTGGGCCGTTAAAGTGGATGTGTGGTGACCCTGGAGGGGGAGAGCCACTAAGGGAGGTGTCTGGGGTGGGGGCTTAATCAGCGGCTCAGGAATGGGACCCACCTGCCTCTAGACAGTGTTTAAAGTTCCCCAAACCAGCCATATTGCAGCCACTGCTCTGCCTGGGTGTCCTCACTACCCTCCCAGGCCCGCCTGTCATACTGGGCTTCCTGGACCCAGAAGTCCTCCCTGCCCCCCTGCACGGCTGCTTGCAGGGGTCAGCTGAGGGCAGGGAGGCACTTCTCAGGGATCAAAGTACTGACAGTGTATCAGTTCTGCATGCCGTAAATGTTCACAGCTTCCGCCCCATAGAATAGCCTTCTTGTTGGGGCTGACCACCTTAGTATTGTTCACATTGAAATCAAGTCGTCATATACATGAGAGAAAAGCATTTGCTAATCACACTCCTTTGTCTGAGAGGAAGCCTTTTGCCTGCAAAGCAAGAGGAGTGATTACGGTGGGATGGGGAATTGGGCTCTTAGAGCTGAAGCAACTCAAGACAAGTAACAGGTGCAAACTCTGAATTATGCAGTTGGCAGAGAAACAAGTGTGAGCTACAGAAGAACATACCTGCACTAGTGTAGCATAAAAGGACGTATTTTTATTCCACATGCGCTCCAGACGTAAAATCCTGCCTGATTTAAAATCCAATCCATGGCTCTGACCAGCTTTCACAAAGATGATTTTTACACATGGCCGGATAGTTGTCTCTTACCATCATTAACATCTCCTTGTAAGTCTAGCGATCATAAACTGCTGCAGAAAGAAAATGTTCCCACGTGAAAATCACTCTGCAAGATATCTTCCTGACGCTTGTGAGCGAATGTGGCTCGAAAGCCCTGGATGCAAAGGGGGCCCCTGCACACCTGGGGGGCCGTTCCCTGTTCTGTATGTGGGCGAATCGGCCCTCAGTGTCGGCGTAGGATGTCCTCTGTGCTCTTCCGCAGCTTCCAGGGAGGACACCTGGATTTCCAGGAGCATCTGCTAGCCCAGCCCTGGGCTGCGGGAGCTACCGGGCTGCCAGCCTCTTGGGCTATCACAGGAACTCAAGGACCTGCCCCTGAATCCAGGGCTCAGGACCTGCAAATGTGTGCTTACTGGTTGACGTAAGTCATAAGCTGGCGTCACAGTGAAATGGGTGGAGAAAATACGTTCATTTTTATATGGCTGTAGACTCATGAAACTCCTGGGATCTCTCACTGATTTCATGCTGGCTGGGACGAAAGTGAGAAATGTGCACCGTGAAATAACAACTTGGATTTTTCAAAACTGGGAGCTTCTGGCGTGCCAGGCACTGTGCGATAAGCTTTGCCTGTAGCTCTCTGAACCTTCCGACAACGCTGTGGGGTAGGTGCCGCGCTAACGATGTTTTACCACGAGGAGCTGAGACGCACAGCGGTTAAATGCTCGGAGTGCACACCTGGTACAGACAGCTGGGATGCGCCTGTGTCTGAAGCCAGTGTCCTCACTGGCTGCCCCTGCTGTGTAATCTGGTGCTGGGAGGAAATGTCAAGCAGCTATCCAGCATAAACAAGCACGTGCAGAAGTGCGGTGAAGACACTGAAAGGAATTCTGCCTTGCATCCACGAAACTGGTACATACTGATGTAAAGAGAAGAGGCTCCCCAAGTCCCTTTGCAGAAGCAGAAGAGGCCACATAGGAAGACTTCCTGTCGCGTCACAGGAAATGTGAGAGCCGCTGGGCGCAGGAACACGCAGACAGGTGGAATAGAATCCAGGGCTCAGAAACACTCTGATTTAGACACAGGTTTCACGATGAAGGTGGCCACGGAGCAGGGGTGAGAGGGACTCACTGGAAATGCACCACGGAGCCTGACCCACCCCTGTTGTCTGCAAAGGGGAAGCTGGGCGGGTCTCAGAGCATCACCTGCAGCAGGTGGAGGACTGACGTCCGTTAGGGGGCTCTCTCCGTGGACAACAACCCCAGTGGAAAGTGTAAGTAGAGCCGAGGTTTTGGACTCTGCTGTTTTAGCTGGAGGGATGTTTTCACTGCCTATGTTACTAGGAAAATTTAGACTTGGCGGCAATGATAAATCCAAGATAAAATTAATAGTAGCTAAAACTTCACGTAAGAACATTGAACTTGGAAGTCATGGGCCCCTAAGAAAATTGCTGCGTGGCAAAAATGTTAATTTGTGAAATTTGATAGGAACCCCCCAAAATCAGGGAATTAAATTTGTGTGGTGGAATTCACAGGGAAAGGGATTGGTCCTGATAAAAATGAGGAAGTGCGGATTGTTTACTTCCACACTCTAGAAAACTAATGCAAGGATGAATATTTTGGTTGAATGGCATTTCATGCATTTAATGTTGCTGAGGTACATTAAATTCTGAGGAAAGCATTGTTATTGCTAGATAAACATCCTCAGGGTCAAAATGGTTGGGTGAAAACATTCTGTATTGACGTTAAATGTCAAGTGCTTTTTAACTGCAGTGTGCTTAAGGTAAGCAAAACTTATAACAGACTAGAAGGGAAAATGGACCAATAAAGGCAGTTTGCCTTGATGAAGTCATGGGACTATGACTTCTATTTGTAATCCTGTTAATGTGGCCATAATGCCGTCAAATATACAAAAGTCTGAAATTTAGTTTGCAGTCGCATTAACTCTGTTCTTCTGATATAACTAGACGATGGAGCCTGCAAGAAAATTTCTTTGACCCTTTATTTGCATACAGCTCCTCTCCCCGCAAGTCGTTCCGTGTTGCCTCTGACCCGTGTGCTTCCCACGCCCACTGGTTTCTTGCCTTAGACTGGGGCCCAAGAAATCGCAGTTGCGTGGAATAAGGTACTGAGTGGGGTCTGCTCACTGATCTCTCAACCCCATCCACCCATTATCCCAGAACCAGGGCTTTCTGCACTAAGACTGTTGGCCACAGTTCCACAACTCAATGGCTAATTTACAGTCATTCATTCTGCGTAAGTGGAATGAACAGTCCTGCAACAGAACCGGGTTTGTGAACTGGCTCTGGGGCCGCGTGTTTACTGCACGTGTGTGTGGCTCAGCTGGGCCTGCGTGGGCCAGTTATTTTTAAAAAGAGATTCTTAAAGCTGACTGGAGGAAAAAGACCCTAGATGACAAAACTTTGTTTCATGGAAAAGCAAAAATGGAAACCCTTTTACACAGGTATTAGGAAAAGGTGAGGAGTTTCACTCTGGAGACATAGAGTATAATGTAATCCCCTGGATCTATGTCCCCACATTGACTCCTCCAGGCTCTTATTAGATTAGGAAGTATAACCACACACTTTATTCACTGTGATTTATGTTAACAACCTGCCAGCATCGGACAGCATTGCTTCTGTGTGAGGCGCAGGCCCCCTGCCCCTTCCAATGGGCGGTGGCTGGGCTATGGGAGAAAATCATGCCCACAATTTTCCATATTAAGGCTTGAAACTTGGTCCTGTATCAGCAGCTGAATGTGGCTTCTTGTAGAGAACACTGAGGATCGCCTTCAAATCTTCAAAGTATGTGAAAGCGGTGAGATTATCATGTGGCTTATGAATTTAAACTCTTTGTCTCAGTCTTTAGCACCAGTTCTGGGGTTTAAACATGAAAATTCTCCTTGAGCCGCAGCTAATACTCTACTCTTAAGTGGCACGTTCTTGTGCATACTCCGTAGAGCTCATTCTAAATCACAGATAGAAGACCTCCTTTCCCCTGAACAATGACCACCAGCCCCGAGAATGAAATGTAGCATTTATGTGACCTGTTCAGTGCTGGGCACTGCTGTGGGCACCGTGGATGCAGAGGTGGACAGATAGCATGTTAAGTGAAGAATACGCCATGAAGCATGCCCCAGACCAGTGCGCATAAAGATCACATGCGAAGTGATGATAGAACACACCATGAAGCATGCCCCAGACCGGTGCTCATAGAGATCACATGTGAAGTGATGATAGAACACACCATGAAGCATGCCCCAGACCGGTGTTCATAAAGATTGCATATTAAAAGATGATAGAACACACTGTGAAGCATGCCCCAGTCCAGCGCTCATAAAGATCATGTGTTAAGTGATAGAACACACCGTGAAGTATGACCCAGATCAGTGCTCATAAAGATCACATGCTAAGTGATGATAGAACACACCATGAAGCATGCCCCAGACCGGTGCTCATAAAGATCACGTGTGAAGTGGTAGAACACACCGTGAAGCATGCCCCAGATCAGTGCTTATAAAGATCACATGTTAAGCGATGATAGAACACACTGTGAAGCATGACCCAGACCAGCACTCACAAAGATCGCATGTTAAGTGAAAGAACACATTGCCCCAGACCGGTGCTCATGCCCTGGGACCAGGGGAGGAGGTGTGTGGCTGAGTAACGAAAAAAACGCCATGGACCTTGAACTACGGGTTGTTTTCATTTTGCAAAGCTGAGGCTGTGCAGGGGAGAAAAGCATAAGGAAGGGCTTGGAGGGAGGAGAAAACAGAAGCAGTGGTTCCTATCAATATTTTGTAGACCCACTTTTCATGTTCAGTGGGGAGCGTGACAGTTTATCCAAAAGTGCAACAGCAGAGAAAGGTTCAGAGTGGGAGTGTGAAGAGGGGGCAGTGAGAGACAAGTCAAAGGAGAGGGAAGAAGAGGAGACAGAGGAGTAGGAGGTGGGGAGGCTGCAGAAGAGAGGGAGGTGGGTTGGAGGCGGAAGCTCAGAGCCCTGGGAGCGGTGGCTTCCAGCTGGGGGCAGGAGAAGTGTGGGAGCAGGCTGCACCCCCAAAATTCATGGCTTTCCTTGTCTTTGCCTAGGGGGGTCTGCTATTTTAATATCCTTGTTACAGTGTCTCTCACAGGTAGCTTTCATGTGTGTCATCTTATGTTGATATTTGTCAGTAATCGCTGGCAGTTCATGTTTTCAGTCATTGCCTGATGTTCGTGTAGTTTATACGCGTCTACCGGAAGTTGTCATAGATGCCATGTGTGTTCTTAGAGGCAAAGGACAGTGCTGAGTTCTGGACAACAGGCAGTGATTGGTGTTCATGCTCAGCTGTTCAGGTGGGCATGATTTCGGGGAAGTAATATGGGAAGAGCTTGTATTTTACACAGTTCATTATCATTTATTCTTCTAAGTATGTTACAGCATTCTGCCTAATCACAGAAACAAAGCAGCACTTTTCTAATGGACGGTAGCACTTGACTTACATGAGTCAAGTCAGGAAAAGATGTGTAATTGCGTTCACGTCCACAAACACACTTGGGTTGGACTTTGGTCGTTTGCCTACTTTGTGAAGGGTGACATCAGTTCATTATTGTAACTTATTTTCTTGGGCAAACTTTGACAAAGGATGAAGCTTTAGCTATTCAACATGTCCTCTCTGTAGGCATTATTCAACATGGGGTCTTGGTCAGCAAGAGTTTCCTTTGTCCTGGAGGTCATTCTGAAAGTGATCGGCCAAGTTAGAACCAGGACACCTACCCCCACACTGGGCCTTCAGTGCCAGGATGATTACAGTGAGCACTCTAACTACGGTCTCTACAATCACAATGCCTTTCACTTTCTAAAACGGACCGTTTTCAGCTGCATCTGCCATCCTCATCTACATGTCTAGTGTCTTTCTTTGTTCAGTGGCTGAGGGGAGGGGGTGACTTCACAGCGCTCAGATTGTCTGCAGCTGGCTGCTCCGGGTAGCAGATTTCTGGGCCCAGGATGGGCGTGGCCGGCTTCCTTTCATGCGGCACAGCTTCTCTTAAGATTCCAACACAGCCAGTGAAGGCAGCGTCAGGAACCCACGTCTGAGTCCCGGAGAGTTCCAATTCCATCATTGGAAGGTGTCTGGCAACTCTCATTTGAGCTCTGAAAACTGAGGCATGCCTTCAAGTTAAATAGACACTGAAGGTTGAAAAGTTTGTAATATTACAGACTGTGGCAGCATAAATGTTACTAAGAGACAGGTGATCGTTTTGTGCATGCACTGCACTCGGTACATACTGGTTGATCATCTGATGACGTGGGATGGAAGCTAATAAAGACGTCTCTCTCTGTCACAGCTGTGGCACCTTCTCCACGTCTCAGTTCGGACCCTGTCTTCCATCGGACTTTCTGAGGGTGGTCAATAGTCCCACAAGAGTAGAAGGGATTTCTATTCTTACTGCCCTGTGATGTGTCACACTGTATGGTCACAATTATCTACCTGAGGAGCGGATTCTGACTAAATGGTGGATTGAAGGTTGAGGAGCTTTGGATCCAAAAGGACACTGCCTTTCCTCACCACTTTTACACTTTGGCTGTGTCTGTTGGGCATTGAAATAAAGTCACTTTAAACATCTGTGTTTCTTAGAGAAACTGTATGAACTGTAAAACAAGGAGGAGAAAGGAGAAAGCGCACGCACTCTGGCGTTCAACAAACCCAGATTCCAGCTGTCACCTGGTCAGTTCCTCGGATGTCAGCTGGGTCATGTCTGCACGTCTCTGACGCCCACTCCTCATCTCCCCGATGGGGCTGGTGCCCGCCTCGCAGGGGGGGGTCTCTGTCAGTGACCAGCAGGGAGGCACCTGGTCACCACCCCCTCCTTTCCTCTTCCAGAAGGCAGGTAGGGCACCTGTGTGCTCTTTCCCCTCCACCGTTTTGGCATCTCTGCGTACTGCTGGCCATATACCTAGTTTGTTGCTTTTAACTAGACCATCGTGATGCATAGTCTGCTTTTCCCCATGCGATTCATATTTATTCCCCCAGTTGTAGACAACAGCCAGGTATCTCGTGCCGTAGAACCAAACACCCTGAAAGTGTGTGCCTAAGACAACCATTGTACTTGCTCACGGTTCTGTGGGCCGCCGCTGGAGAGCTGGGCAGTTCTTCCGGCCTGGTCCAGTGTTCCTGGTGGGCCATGGCCATCTGGTTGGTCTGCTTGGACAGCCTCACTCCCATGTGGCTGTCGCCTGGGCTGCGTGCCCAGCATCTAGCAGGACGTTCACACCTGGATGCTGCAGAGCCTTGGGTGGCCTATTGCTAGGAAGTGTTATCATGGTCACTGTGCAGTGGCATCACCAGGGTCAAAACCTTAGCCTTTTCTTGCAAAAGAGGACTTTAAAAGCACTTTGTTCTGTTGTTGAAATGGCTCATAATTATACCCACCACATACTTGTCTGGACTGTCACCAAAGTGGTCACTCCTGGTCATAGGAAGCGAAGCTCACTTGCAGAACGTCTGGGGTGACTGCTTAGTGCTGACCGCCACAGGTGTGACAAGCGTGTCTGCACGAGACTCATCGTAAGCACGACACCAGCAGTTGAAGTAGAAGCGCATGACAATGTTTGGGCGACTACTTGCTGGGCCGTTTGTTGACTCACCAGATTCTTCCATTTAGCGAGCATGCACTGATCGCTGTTTTGTACTGTACTAGGGGAAAACCATAGTTGGATAAGACAGTTTGTTCTCCTAAGGAAGTACTGGTCCAGATGGGTGATGTGACATGTTCCTAAACAATGACAACACGAGGCAGAGCCAGACAGATGCCATCCGGGAGCTCCTGGGGCAGGCGCTTCGAGATCTGGAGGCCTGTCTTCCAGCTGGCCAGGAAGGGCCTGCTAGTCAGCAAGCAGGTCCACACACCGAAGACCCACCATGCGTGCAGCCTGGGTGCAGCTGGATGGCTGTGAAGGTCAGAGGAACTGAGAAGGGACTGAGTGGAGAGAGCGAAGTTGTGGGGTTGAGGTGGGAGGGTTGTAGCATGTTCACGACACAGGAAGTAGGTGGGCACATCCACAGATGGACAAGATGGAAAGGTGTCAGCAGGCTGAGACGACACTGCAGAGGACCTTGGGTGCTCATGACTTGTTTGTGTATTTATTACTTTGTAAGGAAAGAGAAACCAACACAGGGTTTTAAGCGTGAGGAGGATGTGATCGTAATTCTGTTTCAGGAAAATGAGTTGGAATGAATTCAGAGTTTGCTTAAAGCTCCTTCCGGAGGTGGGGGAAACGTGAACATGAGCGATGAAGATACTGGAAAAACACACCAGAAGGGGAGCTCTTCTAGTGGGGAGAACGGTGCGGTGTAAAGTCAGCCCTGCCCCTGCACTGTTTTCTTACATTTCTTCCTGATCCTTACATCCGTGGTGATCATGCTGGCTTACGCGTTTATGTGTCTACAGTGAGCCCCGCCCCACTAGCATAGGGGAGCAGGCGCCTTGTCTGTGTGGTTTGTCCTCAGGGCTGAGAACAGTGCTACACACACACAGGCAATTGTTAACTAGATCGTGAACGGGTCAAGATGAATGAAAAACAGAGAAAGTTTAGAGACACTCGAGTCCCAGTTTGGTTTGATTTTCTTCCATTATCCCGATTAAGTAATTCTAAGGAAGTTTGATTTTAAGGTAGTAAAAGGACATCCAGTTAAGGAACAAAGAGCTGGGACTGAAGCCTAAGTTCGGTTATGCCCTACGCTGCTGAGGGACTTGCCGGGTCATCTTGGAGGCACAGTGGGCTTCCTCCGGCTGCCCCGGCCTGTCAGCGCTGTGCCCGTGGTCACAGGATGGGCCATGGTGGACCTTGGCTCTGGTACTTGGGGTCTCACAGCTACGCTCATGGGAATCCTGGTAATGACATAATAGTCTCATAGCTCCCAGGTGTAGCAAGTGCACCTTGAGTACTTTGTCCCCAAGGAGCCCGTCTGTCGTGTGCATCTCCTGTGTGGTTTTGCAGAGAGGTTTCCCCATGGGCTTTTGAGCTCTTGCCCCCTCATGACATCGGCAGGCAACTGGATTCGGGACGTGTGACATGTCCTCACCTCCGTGTGTACTTACATAGTACCCAGCACAGCCTCGTCTAGGTGGATGTGCATTTTCGTTACTTAGTTTTTGCTATCAGTTGAAACTTTTAAGGTAAAAAACAACATCTAGGCCCACCTTGGAGCCGTGCCCACTCCGGCACATGGTGCGTCGCAGAGCCAGCCCCTACCGCGGGAGGTGGGGCGTATCCTGAAGAAGCGATGGGTGAAGCAGGCCTCTCCGCTGTTTCCTGCAGAAGACCTGCTTCCGACTCCTGCCTGGGCCTCCAGTTTGCTTAGCTCATCAGGGACCGTCCAGGCGTTCGTGCACTTACCTGGGTGCACAGCAGTCATGACCCCCTCCCAGACACTCGAAGGGTCCCCGAGAAACCGCAGTGGCCTACGGGACAGGCAGTGCGTCCTGCCTCCATACTGCGGAGTTAGACAAGGAGACGGTACAGAACCACCCCCGCCCTTCACTCTGCAGGCACATTACTTTCAAGGCTGTTCACACTGTGGGTTTTCATCCACCATCTGAAAGGAGCGTTAGTCATCTTAATAGCGTGCCTCAATCACAAGCCCAGCTTGCTGGACAATATTGCAATCAAAGCAGCGGAGGCGTCCCAGCCAGAATGAGGACATGCGAACAGAGCTTCACGCCGACACGTTGCAGCTGCACTCAACAAACTCCCAATCTAAAGAGACGTACGAGCCACAGAGAGAACTTTTTGGTTGTTCAAAGTGCCTTTGTCACTTAAAGGGATGTCAGCAGTGTAATTTCAGACTCAAAAAAGGAAGAGAATTACAGTGATTATGGACATTGTGGGACCAGAACTTTGCTAACCAAATGATACAGTTGAAGTTGTTGTGCCTTTTTGAACCAATTGAATTCTGCCTTACACATCAACTTCTGAAGAACGTAATTGTTATTAAGACATCATCAGGACATCATTTCCTTGACGATAACTCGATCTCTCCATAAAACTGAGTTTAAGACAATTAGAAATTCCTTTAGAGTGTAGGTCTAGAGATGATTCAGTGTTTTTTTCCCCATTTCTAACATATTTGATGCTTTTGAACATGTGCCTACTGCTTCCTTTCCAATCTGTTTTAAGTTATAGGGTGTCAAAATCTGCCCTTTTGTTCTCTTTGAAGATTTTACCACAACTTGCTATTTGGACTGTGCAACTTTAGCAATCTGTGTGGAGTGTAATAGAAAAGAACAGAAACCACCACGTGGGATGTGTAGGTGCTTTCAAACCATGTGATTAGCTCAGGGTGTCCTCAGAACATCCCAGCAACGTGGATATTGCTTTTCCCACTTTTCCAAATGAGACACCTGATCACAACAGAGGTTGTGTGTGACACAGGCGATTTTCTGGAACATTCCTCATCCTGGACTTCCCGTCTTCCCACTGGGATGTGAGTTGGGGGCAGAGCCTGTGTTTGCGGAGTCCTGTCTACGGTTGTGTCTTCAAGGTCTCTCACGGGGCTGGGCACACTGCACGTCCGTACCAAAGATTATAGGTGCGCGTGTGCTGAGAGTGAGATAGGAGGGGTCGCCGCTCCTGGTGGCCAGCGGGAGCCACTGTGTGACAAGGGCCACCCACTAGCACGGGGACATGGAGAATGAGCAGCAGGCGAATGTGGAGACGCATCGCTTTGGCGGTGGTGCTGTTGAGACATCCAGGTGGCAATGTCTATCGGGTGGCTTGATGTACGTGTCCTGAGCTCAGAGATTTTGGGGCTAAAGATCCAGACTTGGGGATCTCTGGCATCACATCTGAGAAGTGGCCAGTGAAACTGGTCTGTGGTGCTCCTCGGAGAAACTATTTTTGTGACTCGGTCAAGTTCCTTCAGCTCTTTAACTTTCAGTGTCCTCATTTGTCAGCCGAGGCTCACGATCGCCTCAGGCTATTGTGGTTATTAAACATCTGGAAAGACTGATGTCTCCAGGGAGCTTAGCCTGATAACCAGCACATGGTACACAAATAACAAATAGTAGCTACACGATGAGGGCAGAAATGGAACCCAGGGGAAATAGTTAATGGCGGGCATGGCAAAGACTTAATAATGTGAAAATGCAGCTTAAATCTAAATTTATATTTGTGACATTTTCGTGAATAATATCTTTGAGTTGAATTTAAGTGTTTCAATCTTTTAAAACATTTTTTATTTTCTGTTTATTAGATTTCAGGTGAGGTAAAGTTAAAATATTTTTTTTTACCTCATCTGTGATTTAAAAAATTCTGTTTGTCTAGCATGTCACATTATAAATCATGCTTGCTTAAACCTGCTCTTGTTTTGACAATATTGTTCATCTTTAGTGTCATAGTTTTCACCTATGATATTTGTTGAGGCCTAGACATATTTTATCTAATTAAAAACTAAGTTGTGTAGGAGAGGAATTTGAGAATCAGTTCCCATTACTAACAGTTCACAGTATCAACTAATTATTTTAGAAGTTTGACCAGGTTGCAACTTATTTTCCCAATTAAATGCTTTGCCCAAGAAATGATTTACTGTTTCCTATAAACATAGGTAACAAATATAAGTGGCAGGTACAAATGCTCTACAAATGTCCTCATCCATCCATGTGCTTTCAAATCAAGGGTTTGTGAAGTTCTTCTGTCAGGAAAATTGATTATGACTCTTTAAGCTCTACTACAAGATTATTCCTGTCCTCCATGCATGCACATTGTTTCCATGTCATTTTCCTAGTGGCGTTGTCCGTTTAACCTTGACTATCAGACGACATTGTACACGATGCCATCACATGGGTGTGGGTAAGCGAAGTGGTGACCATGGGCCTCTCACACTCACAAAGGAAGATCTAACCCTCTGTTAGTGAAAGGCAACTTAAAACAAAAATTAGAAACCGTTTTTCATCTACCAGCCTGGAAGAGACTAATAACAAAACAAGACCATCCCTGGTGTTGTCAGACATGAGTGTGGACCAGTGTCCGCTTTCCCAGCTGGTGGCAGTGAGATTGGGACAATTTCTGCTCAAGGCAACTTGACTAGAACCATAAAACGTACTTTTAACCCTTGGAGGTTCTAATTACTTGTTCACAATTCGTCCAAACAATGTAGAGAAATACCCGTGGCCAGCTTTGTGGACAAGAATGCTCACCGTGGATGTCATGCGTAATAGGGACTCTTCAGTGAATAATAGAGTCATGTGTAATAGTGAATACGTGGAGGTCCCCTCACTGCCCATCAGTGCAAGGCTCATCACAGAAACTACGATACGGGAGATATGTGTAGCCCTCAGCAATCACGTTACAGAAGCACGTGAACAGTTCATGAGAAGGGAAGGTGCTTCTGAGGGGCAGCAGCGGAGCACACAGTAGCTGCGCTCATGCGTACGAAGTGCACGGATGCGCTCAGAGGTGCGTGAACATGAAGACTCAGCTCTCTGTCTGTAGAACAGCAATGATTCAGTAGTGACAGGGCTTAGCTGGGGGTCGGGCATGGGGCGCTCCGCTCTTGGGTGTCTTTGCTCAAGCAGAACAAATTCTTCAGTCATGTATTATTTTTACCCAAAGGGCAAGTCTTCATTCCCATCATCAGGTGCTGCTCACTCAGGTCCGCACAGACCTGTCCTGGGAGCCATGGTTTTCTCTTACAGGCGTTACTGTGAACGCTCGCCTGCTCGGTACACGGTGTCCCCTGGACAGGTGGTCCAGTGGGAGGCGCCCGGGTCCTGCTTCTGCTTCTGCAGCTAAATAGCTGCGTGGCTTTAGGAACACCGTTTTCCCTGTGCTTCCTTAAGCTCTAACATATTGACTCTACAAATTGAAGTTCCTTTCGAGAAGACTGAATGAATGTGTGAAAACTCAGTTTCTTTTGCGTGAGAATTGAAGGCCAGTGCTGACCAAGGGGACCGGCACCATCTAGTAGACGGGGCAGCAGGAGGCGGCTGAACACTGGCTTTCTGTTTTGTTACCACTGATCTGCATCTGATGGCTGGGGAATTAGGTCCTACCCATGTGCTTTAACTCCCCTATGGATCGAAGAGCAATTTTCCTTCTTACCTCTAGAGATTGCTATGAGGTGACGATCTCCCAAGGATGACATTCTCCAGAAAAGACGAGGTTTCTAGTGTCCATATGCTATTTTACCATTAGTGAAGACTCTAGGAAAATAATCCACCATTGTAGCCATAGACGTGAATGAACACTCACTACACCAGCATAGAAATACGTCCACTAGTACTTGTTCTCTAGACATCTTTAATGCAGGCCTGTGTCTTGTAACGGTGACTACTTATAATTTTGTATGGAAGTAAACATGTTGGGAGTCTTTGGGAGTGAACAGTGTTGGAAAGGCTGCTAACAAGTTCACTTACTGGGAGTTGTGCTCATCTCATGAGCTGACAACTTTTGAGATACACAATGTTTGCATTAGATCATATTGCATGATTTCTACAAGTTGAAAAATAAAAAAGGGACAAATGGTGATGATAATAATATCAAATGTAAGTTAATCAACGAAGCCTGCCTGCCTGCCTGCCTGCCTTCTTTCCTTCCTTCCTTCCTTCCTTCCTTCCTTCCTTCCTTCCTTCCTTCCAATGTGATACAATTTCACACCTGGAAGATGGGTAGAAAATGAAAAATTCTTATGATACTAAGTTTTGGCAAGTTGGAGGAGGCGAGGGAACCATTTATATACTTGGTTGCTATATAAATTGGTGCATCCACTTTCCAAACAGTCTGCATAAAAGACGCATAGATCTTTCGATGCAGCAGTTGCAGCCCTGGGCATTCTGGAGGACCCTTGTACGTACCCTGGGAGACATGCATTACTGTTTATAGCAGCATCACTCAACACTATAGGACTGTGGAAAAAATCCACCAGCAACAGAATGGACAAATAAATTTTGGCGTGTTCAGACAGCAGTGAAAATGAACTACAGGTGCACATATCAACATGACAGGATCTTACAAAATTACTGTACTTGTTTGCCGAGGCTGCTCTAACTATGAATACCACAGACCCGGCTGCTCAGAACTGCAGAAACTTCCTGTCTCATAGTCTGGAGGCTGGAAGTCCAAGGTCAAGGTTCTGATGGGGTTGGTTCCTCACTACAGGTGAGAGAACGGCGTGTTCCCGGTCTCTCTCCTGGCTGGTAGATGGTAGTTTCCTCCCTATGCATATGCACTTAGTTTCCCTCTGTCTGTGTCTTTGTGTCCAAATTTCCCTTTTCTATAAGGAGAGCAATCATGTTGTATCAGGGCCCTCGTGAATGACCGCATTTTAACTCAATTACCTCTGTAAAGACTCGCTCTTCAAATAAGGCCACATTCTGAGGGGCTGGGTATTAGGATTTCAACATATGAGTTTTGAGAGGACACAACTCAATCCATATCATTTATTTAATAACCAGACTGTCAATATTTATTTGTATTTAATCAAATTATGTACGTGTATGTACATCAGTCCACCATACTTAGGAGGAGGTCCATGGCTTTGAAAAGGTTCAAGGTCTGTGAACACCAAACATGTTAACAAACACTGCAGATTGAAAGTAGAACTTCTATTGCTACTATTACTACTACTACTATCACCACTGCTACTATTACTACTGCTACTACTACAGTACTGAAAATCACTGTATTTAAAGATAGATCACGGTATGATTTAATCATGGCTAATCTAGACTAGAATACATTTTGAGGCTCCCTGTCATTGAGTTTGTTTTGTGGAGGATTTACAGCCTTTTATTATCTGTAGAGAGTGTGAAGCCTGAATCAGTTACCTCTAGACCTGAGCCCTCTGCCTTCATTCTTGTTTTGCTTCCTTATAACCGTTCTTAGAACAAAGAAAAATAAATTAGATGTTCTACATTGTATGCAAGGATGCTTCACTCAGAGAATGTAGGTACAGTGTGGAATCTTGCAATTGACCATGAATTTTGCTGGAATCCATGTTTGTAAAACTTGTCAAAAACCATGTCTTGCAACGTCTGCATCCCAGAGTGGGTGGTCGATAAAGATTGCTGCTGACCAGCCGACCACTGACCACACATGTAACAAAATTTTTCAACAGTTGGGGGCTTTGGTTAAACTCCCTCTGAGGGGCTCTGTATCTTTTTTTTTTTTTTTCTTTTTTTAAAAGATTTATTGATTTTTGACAGAGAGAAACAGAGACAGAGATAGACAGAGGGAAGGGGGAGGGCCCAGAGCCGTCTCCATAGTTGACAGCATTAGTTTTCCATGTAGTTTCACTCCACAGGTGGGCACAGGACTGCGCAGGGCAGGAACTGGGCCGGGAGCCTCCCACATAGGTCCCGACAAGAACTGAACTGGGGACACACCCCAGTTCAGCATGTGGGTCCACCTGGCCGGGGCCGGGATTCGATCCTCAGTCCCCGGAGCTTCAAAGCAAGCGCTTAACCCGCTGAGCCGTCCCAGCTTTCTCAGGGGGCTCTGTATCTTGAGCTGTGTGTCAACAGAGCTAGTGAGTGAGGCTGCATTGGTCTCTGCTGGCAGGAGAGGAAAGTGTCTGTAGGGTGTTTGGAGGGGTGTCAGGAAGGCACAGTGCATGCCTGGAACCTGGCCGTTCCATTGTCTGAGAATCCGGTTTGTGTATTAATACAAGACCATCTAGGTGGTAGATTGCTTTGCATTTACCAGTGTTAACACCTTTGTGTGAATTAGTTGTCAAATCCGTCCTTCCTTTTTTTTCTTTACATTTTATTTCATTTTGGTCAGAACACTTACGCATTACTGCTGACTGTGGGGACACAGTTGTTTCGTGGGGCTCTAGACCTTCCCTTGCTTCACGGAGACTTCACACTTACGGAATAGTACCCCCCGAGCTCCCCGCTCCCAGCCCCTGGCCCCTGGCCTGCACGTTGTTCTAGGAACTTGACCTGGTAGAAGTGGAATCATGCACGCTTCTTAAAAATTCAAACAGGAACTGCCACGCGATGCAGCATCCCTCTGCTAGGCATTCGTCCAGGAGCACTGAGGTCAGGAGGCCTGCACTCCCACGGCCGTTGCCGCCCTCGTCTCGGTGGCCACCCTGCAGAGCCAGATCCTCTCCCAGGTCACATCTGGAGGGGCAGCTGAGGGGAGAGGGTGGACACAGGCCTAGAATAAGGCACAGCGGACGGAGGACGAACTGACGGTTCTCAGTCCACACCGACCGTGCGTGTATGTGGGGGTCACTGTTACCATTATCCTACGACCGCAGGCATAAGCCAGGACTGCCCGCTCTATCACTGGACAGGGTGAGGGCGACACTTTTCAGGGTCTCGCTTTTCCAACCTCACAGGTCAGCCAGGCGTTTGGAGGGGAGACAGGGCTGGACACCTGCGTGGGGTTCCCCACCCAGAGCTCCACACGGTGGTCTTCTCGAGTAGCTGCTTGGGTCCTGGCTCAAATGGCACATGCACGGCGAGGGGCCCCCCTGGACCCCCAGCCCAGAGGGGCCCACCTCCAGCCCGTGACACTGAGGATCCCTCGCTTTGCTGAACTCGTCCTCAGCTGATGCCACCTCGTTCTTTACTGGCCGACGTCTTCCTTGTCTATCCGTCCTTCCGCGACAGGAGGGCCCGCGGGTCTAGATGGTTTCCGAGTTTCCTGTGCCCGGCACGGGGCTGGCCCATGGGCACCGAATCGATGTGGTCCAAAGACTTCGCCACTCAGTCGAGTCACAGCCCCTCTGAGTGGGGGAGGGACCTGGTGAGGCTGGCAGGAGGGGAGGGTGGCACTGTGTGATGGACAGAACCTGCACGTAGGGCGTACCAGTCCCGACCGGCCTGACCTCGGCCTGGAAGGTGACAGGGGTCCCCCTGCAGAGGCAGCTCAGGGAAGACAGATGACCCTCCTGCACCTGCCTGCTGGCTCCACGGTAGCAGCATCTCATGACAATTCCTCTTTTCATCTTAGAAAAATGAGGCCTGCCAGCGTCTATTTCTTTTAATGGAAACTCCTTAGTGGCCCTGAAGTGGATGATTGTTTTGCGGGCAGGCAGCTCCACGGGGCCTCTCTAGGACATAAAGCCGAGGGGTGGGGAGACAGGGCGCGTGCAAAAGCAGACGCCGCCAGCTTAGCACCTCCAGCCTGTGGGGGCAGGGACACTAGATGCTGGGTCTGAACACAGCACCCACGGGGAAGGCAGGCGGGGACACGAGACAGACGTGAGGACATTCCGCAGTTACGCTTCCCTGCTCTTAGGACAATGGGTGGATCTCAGCGTCGCGTGTCCTCACAAGTGTCTACATGCAGAGGTTCCTGACTATGCATGCTTACCTCACACACAAGGCGGACTCATCTGGGCCACGCCGTCGTCTGCACGGCCTTGGGCGCCCTGCCCTTGGCGCGGGGACATGTCACACCGTCAAGGTCAATGCTGGTGGCTGCGGTGTGGATGAGTCGGGCCTCATCAGTCTGAGCACTGACCACCACTCAGACTCATCCCGTGAGCTGGTTGGTGAACACTGTGTCCCAAATCACACCGCCTCCCGAGGTGCAGTGGGGGCCTTCCGGGCTAGACTGCGTGCTCCAAGCTCCAGGTAGCATCCTGGTGGCTCTGCAGCTGCGTCCCCCGCATGAGAAGACAGATGACGCTGGTGCTCACTGTCACATGGTGCTTCTCAGAGGCTGCTAGAGGTGGTGGGAGGCGAGGGTGGGCATATTCCCGAGGCTTCTCGATCCGTTCTTTTACACTTATTCTCAAGTGACACTTGCAACTACGTACTGAGACAGGCAGATCGCTATTTCAGGGGACACCTTATTTTTGGAAATGTTCATTTTTTTTTCCTGAAAGGGTAAGAAACTTTAGCAATTTTTTTTTTTTTCCTGGAGAAACTTGTCAACTTGGTGGTGGCTTGAGAGAGAGAAAATGATTCAGTGACAACTGGCAAGTGTCAGCGGATTTGGGGGCTGGGAGGGATCGTGGAATCACCCATCCCAACTGCCAGTGTTTTACAGATGAATGAAGCTGCAGTGGTGCTGAAGGGTGGGCTGCTCCCATGCTCACGCCTTCACCCCAGATCATAGGCTGGCCCCCTCCGCCCGCCTCCCCTCTGCACACGCGCGGCTCACCGGGACCGGGTTAAAGTTCACACACATCCACAATGCCTGGACCTTTGGTGATGGACGGGCTCTGACCGGAAGCCAGCCGGTCGTCCATCCCAGTCTCCTATTGTGCATGGCTGTCTACTCACAACTTATACAAATGAAGGGAACTATGTGCTGTTGTTGAAGTGACGTGTTCTACTAGCATTGGATTAATAGCATCATTGCTTCATGAGAAGAAATTTTATATAGCCACATTGTATATATGATCTATAAATCATAGGTGTATCATATTAAGACAGACTCAGCCTCCCCATAAATTTGACATTAATAAATATTCCTACTTACTTGACTAGAGACCAAAGCAACAATAACAGCAACAACAATGCAGTTCAGAGAATCAGAAAGGAATGCATAAATACCAATAAGGCCACTTATTTGTGGGCTGGCAAGTGTTTTCTGTGTGTGATTTTTTAAATTTAAGTTAGATTTTGGGCAAGCCAAAGATCATTAATCAAACCTACAAAAATTTTTATTTTTATTAAAAGTATGATTTGCACATAGTAAAAGGCACAGGCTTTTAAGTGTAATTTGAGGAGTTTTCACACCCCCCAATCAACATTTAAATATTTTCAGCACCCCAGAAAGCTCCCTTCTGTTTCTTTCCAGCCAGCTGAAACCCCACGTTGAAGCAGCACCAGAGCTTTGTCTGTCTAATTCTGAAATGTGTCTGGAGGGCTTCTCATGTTGAAGTCTGTGTATCTTTATGAAGTGCTCTGTGCGTGTTAATTATTGAGTTATCCCAGATCAACAACAACAACAAAACGTAGTTGGAAGTTAAAAAAAGAGAGAAACTTTTTCAGAAACACACTGTATTCATGATGCCTAGTGGGACACGTCCTGTGTTCCCATACATTGAGCTCAGGGCTTTCAGAAGATAACTAAGCCCCACAAACAGTTTGGAAAGTCTCTTCTCAGTCTGCAGACAGTATGCTTGAAGCCAATACTCTAGGCTGACCACATTTTCTTAGTAAGATATTATGCTAGGTACCGTGGATTGGTATACAAACGCGGTTTGCCATTAAGTAGTTTATAAGTCAACAGGCAGGGTAAGATATAATCACATGGAAAGATGACTAGTAAATTAACTATCCCCCAAACCCACATGATCAGAGTTCAGAGAATAAGACCATCTGGGTGATCTGAGGCAGCTGAGGGGGAGAGGTGGGATGTGGGCGGGGCCTGGGACAGTGGGTACACACAGGAATAAGGAGGGGCATTTAGGTAGCAAGAGACAGTCTGTCTTGGCAGAAATGATGATATGTCCTTTCTCAGGGCAAATGCTGAGAAATAATTCTGGGGAGATTAATTATCATTTTAATGGATCCTGACACAAATGGAGACAGATGATTATAATAAGCATGCTGTTGGTACACTCACCAGTTAGGAATATGGATGAATGTGAATTAATTGCCATCTCATCTCCTTAATAGAAAAGTCTTTGATTGGGAAACTCAGGGGCATGGGGCCCCTGGGGGACAGGGACCATGCTCTGTGTGACTCTCCTTGCAGGGTACCTGGCACGTCAGCTCACATTGCTGGGGGGAGTGACTAATAAAGCGCACATGCACAGTGAGTGTGCTTTATTAGAACAGTTGCTGATTTCTTAATGTTGTTTTCTGCTATTTTTGTAAATACCGTATTTTTCGCTCCATAAGACGTACCTTCCCCCCCAAAAAAGTGGAGGGAAAAGTATGTGCGTCTTATGGAGCGAATACTGCAAAGAAGAGTGCACGTTGGGGACCTTAATGATGCTGTGGGGAAGCCTGCAGCCAGATCAGAAAGCAGGGACTGCATGGAAGGAGATCGTTGTACAGTCATTCAAAAAATGTGGCATTAGCAATGCCTTAGAATGGAAGTGAAGACGGTATCTTATATGAAGACAGCGAAGGAAGTGACGTCAGTGATTGTGAGCAAATGAGCTTCATAAATTCTGACTCTAGCGATGATGAGTCCTTGGGGTTTCCAGAAAACTAGAGTACTCAAACCTTTAAGTCTCTCCATTTGTTAATGACAGTGATAATGGTTCTTAATGCCACTGTTGACTGCTGTTCACTTTACATGGTTCAAATGTTATTCTGTTATAGTTTATTAAATATTTTATTACACTATTTGGTTCAGAATATTTTTTTTCCTGTTTTCCTCCTCTAAAAA
>PVKE010019849.1:0-28069 GCA_004027555.1 Craseonycteris thonglongyai | reverse complement strand
AAACATAAACTAACAGGCTTTTAAATGTTTTAACCATTGCTCTTATGCTTACTTCTTTAGGACTTGAATGTTACATTTTTTCCTTAGATAGAAAAAAAAAAAAGGTTTTTTCTACTCCTTCCCACAGGACCCAAAACAGGAAATTAGAAAAGTGATGGAATTCCTGGGGAAGAACCTAAAAGAAGAGGTTTTAGACAAAATTGTCTACAATACTTCATTTGATGTAATGAAGAAGAACCCCATGACTAACTACATAAATGATGCTACAATGAATCATAGTATTTCTCCATTCATGAGAAAAGGTGACGTGCACATGCTCTGTCTTTACTCTGATAATAGAAAAAAAGGAAACATTATCAATTCGTAGTTTTCCAAAATTGAAACCCAGTGAATCACTATTTACAGTTTCTTTGACTTCCTTAAAGTCTTATTTCAAGAGACATGCATTGTAGCACATGTTTTACAGAGAAATGTGAAAGCTCTATACATTATATCCATCCCCCACTGAAGAATATGAGCACATTAAATTTTCTGAAAAAAAAAATGTCTAATTCTGCTTAACTCAGAACTTCAGAAATTTATTTGATTAAAACCTCTCAAGTAAAGCCTTTAATATCCAGGAAGCTAGTGTTTCTCTAGATATATTCTGGGTGATACTGGAGATGATCTCTGGCCTTAAGAGCTAGAAGGGTGAGTTTAGACATCATTTAGTCAATATCACTTCATGTAGAATAACCAAGGTAGTGTAATAAGTATTGGAGCCCAGCCAGAACCAAGACCTTTAGCCACCAAACCAGAATACATCCTATGCTAGAACATTGCTGACTCCTCAATGGAGACAGAATTTGTGAAGTTGTAATTATTCTAGAAAAAAAAAGCAATATTCTAGTACCTATTTTGTTTGATAAAATAAACAAAAACCTGAAGGTCAAATAAGAAATTTTATAATATAATTATTGATTAATAAAATTTTTATTTTTTACTTTTTTTTTAAGATTTATTTTATTGTTTGAGAAAAGGTGAGAGTGAAGGGGCAGGGAGAGGGCCCAGGGCAGTCTCCATAGCTGTACATCATTTGTTCTGACATAGTTTCATTCCACACAGGTAGATGTGGCACTGTGTGGTGTGGGACCCAAACTGGGGGCCTCCCACATGGGAGGACAGAACCCCTGCCATCATCCCTGCAGTTACCAGTTACACCACAGTTCAGCACATGGGTTTGCACAGGCCAGGGCCATGATTCTATCCCTTAACCTCATGGTTTCAAGGCAAGTGTTAAACCTACTGAGCTATCCCGGCATCCCTAATTTTATTGAAGAAAGCTTATTGTCTATTTAACTAGGTACATATATATGTTTTTATGCACAGTAGCATGCTGAATTGTTTTAGGTTTTGGCATTTTTTCAAGATATATTTAAGCTTGATTGACAAAGAAAAAATAATATATTTAAGGTGTACATACATTTACACTGTTAAATGATTACCATAATCAAGATAATTAATGTATTAAGTTCAAGAACTCATCCTAGAAAAAGTGCTACATACCTCCTTCCATAACATCACCATGGTCACTTTCAAAGATCTCCCCTTGGGAAGCTATGCAATGACACCAGCATGTAGCCCACCTTTCAAAGCAATTTTGGAACTCTTTTTCTGGAATGGCCATCAGAGCTGTCATCTTATTTCCCTCGAAGCTCTGAATGTCATCAAAATGCCTTCATTTGAATATTTCCTTTATCTTTGGCTAAAAAAAAGAAAAATCATTGGAGGCAAGACCAGGTGAGCAGGGACGGTGTTCCAATACAGTTATTTGTTTACTGGCTAAAAACTCCCTCACAGACAGTGAGTGTCACATGAGCTGGTGCATTGTCATGATGCAAGAGCCATAATTTGTTCTCTAAAAGTTCAATTTTTTTTTATTTTGTATTTTTTTAATTAATTAAATTAAATTGAAAATTTTTAATTGCTAAATTTATTGGGGTGACATTGATTGATAACAAGTACATTGTTTCCAGGTGTACAATTCTACATTACATTGTCTATACATTGCATTATGTTCTCACCACCCAGAATCAGCTCTCTTTCCATCACCATAAATTTGATGCCCATTCCCTACTCTTCCACCCTTCCCTCCTCTCCTACACACCCTCCCCTTTACTCCCAAGTAACCACTAAACTATTGACTGTGTCTTTGAGGTTTTGTTTGTTACTTTCAGTTTTATATTCCCCCTATGAGTGAGGTCATATGTTTCCTGACTCTTACAGTCTGACTTATTTTGCTTAATAAGATGTTTTGAAGGTCCATCCATGTTGTCACAAATTGCTATATTTCATCTTTTATTATTGCTGAGTAGTATTCCATTGGGTAAATGTACCACAACTTCTTTATCCAGTCATCTATCAGAGAACACTTTGGTTGTTTCCATGATTTGGCCACCTTGAACAGTGCTGCAATAAACATTAGGGTACCTATATCTTTGCAGATTAAGGTTTTCAGGTCTTGGGGGTAGATACCCTGGAGAGGGATTGTTGGGTCATATGGCAATTCCATTCCTAGTTTTTCGAGAAATCTCCATACTGCCTTCCGTAGTGGCGGTACCAATTCACATTCCCACCAGCAGTATATGAGGGTTCCTTTTTCTCCACAGCCTCTCCAGCACTTGTTATTCCTTGTCTTAATTCTAACCATTATAACAGGTGTCAGGTGGTATTTCATTGTGGTTTTATTTTGCATTTCCCTAATTGCTAGTGATGTTGAGCATTTTTTTCATGAATCTGTTGGCTGTCTGTGTGTCTTTATGGGAGAAGTGTTTGTTTAGGTCTGTCCATTTTTTAAATGGATCATTTGTTTTTTGTTGAGTTGAGTTCTTTATATATTTTAGATCTTAGCCCCTCATCAGAAGCATTGTTTGCAAATATATCCTCCCATTTGGTTGGCTTCCTTTTCACTTTCTTGACAGTGTTCTTTGCTGTGTAGAAGTATTTTAGTTTGATATGGTCCCATTCATTTATTTTTGCTTTTACTTCCCTTTCCTTTGGGGTCAAGTTCATAAAGTGCTCTCTGAGCCCAAGGTCTGTAAGTTTAGCACCAATGCTTTCTTCTATGCACTTTATTGTTTTGGGTCTTATGTGGAGGTCTTTAATCCACTTTAAGTTAATTTTGGTACATGGTGACAGTTCATAGTTCAGATTTATTCTCTTGCATGTGGTTTTCCAATTTTCTCAGCATCAAATGATGCTGTAAAGACTTTCTGTCCTCCATTGTATATTTTTTGCTCCTTGTAAAAAATTATCTGTCCATATACTTGTGGGTTTACTTCTGGGTTTTCACTTCTGTTCCATTCATCTGTATGTCTGTTTTTCTGCCAATATCAAGCTATTTTGCTTATTGACCCTTCGTAGTATAGACTGAAGTCAGGAAACGTGGGTGCCTCCAGCCTTATTCTTTTTTCGTAGAATTGCTTTGGCGATTTGGGGTCTTTTGTGCTTCCATATGAATCTGATAAGTTTTAAATCTAGTTATTGAAAAAATGTCTGTGGGATTTTGATTGGGATTGCATTAAATCTGTATATTGTTTTGAGTCATATGGCCATTTTAACTATGTTGAGTCTTTCGTCCCATGAACACAGAATATCTTTCTATTTCTTTGTGTATTCTTCAATTTTCTTTAATACTGTCTTATAGTTTTCTGTGTATAAGTCCTTCATGTTCTGTCTTAAGTTTATTCCTAAGTATTTTATTATTTTTCTTTTGATTGCAAATGGTATTGTTTTTCTCATTTCTTTTCCTGAAGTTTCATTGTTTGTATGTAAAAATGCTGTGGAATTTTGTATATTGCTTTTGTATCCTGCAACTTTACTATATTCATTTATTATTTGTAATAGTTTTCTGATGGCGTATTTAGGGTTTTCTAAATAAGGAATCATGTAATCTGCCAAAAATGACAGTTTAACTTCTTCGTTCCCAATTTGTGTGCCTTTTATTTCTTTTTTCTGCCTAGTGGCTCTTGCTAGAACTTCCAGCACTGTCTTGACTAGCAGTGGTGATAAGGGACATCCCTGTCTTGTTCCTAATTTTAGAAGAAAAGATTTCAGTTTTTCCACATTCAGTATGACATTCGCTGAGGGTTTGTCATATATGGCCTTATTATGTTGAGGTACTTTTTTTCTATACCCATTTTATTAAGTGTTTTGATCATAATTGGATGTTGTATCTTGTTGAATTTATTTTCTCTGCATCAGTTGATATAAACATATGGTTTTTGTCTTTTATTTTGTTTATGTGGTGTATCACATTCATCAATATGTTGAACCATCTTTGTGTCTCTGGGATAAATATCACATGATCACGATGTATAATCTTTTAAATGCATTGTTGTGTTCTATTTGTTAGCATTTTTTTAGGAATTTTGCATCAGTGTTCATCAGAGATATTGGTCTATAGAATTATTTTCTGTGACATCCTTGCCATGCTTTAGAATTAGGGTAATGTTGGCCTCATATAATGAGTTGGAAAGTAGTGCCTCTTCTTCAAATTTGTGGAAAAATTTGAGGAGGATAAGTGTTAGTTCCTCTTTGAATGCCTGATAAAACTCAGTGAGGCAATCTGGTCCTGGATTGAAGAGATGGGGAGGTTTTGGATGATTGTTTCTATTTCCTTTACTGTTGATAGGTCTGTTTAGATTTTCCAGTTCTTCCTAATTCTGTCTAAATTGACTATATGTTTCTAAAAACTTGTCCATTTCTTCTAGGTTGCAAAATTTGGTGGCATATACTCCTTCATAGTATTCTTGTATGATCATTTCTATTTCTGTGGTATTAGTTGCAATTTTCCCTCTTTCATTTCTAATTTGGATGATTTGTGTGCTTTCTCTTTTTCCCTTGGTGAGCCTAGCCAGGGGATTATCAATTTTATTAATTTTTTCAAAGAACCAGCTTTTTGTTGCACTAATTTTTTCTATTGTTTTTCTATTCTCTATTTTATGTAGTTTTGCTTTAATTTTTATTATTTCCTACCTTTTGTTGGCTTTGGGTGTTTTTTGTTCTTTTTCTAGTTCTTGAAGATGTATTATTAGATTATTTATTTGTGATTTATCCTGTTTTTTGAGATAAGCCTGTAGTGATATAAATTTCTCTCTTATTACTGCTTTTGCTGCATTCCAGTAATTTTGGTATGTTGTGTTCTCATTGTCATTTATTTCTATGTATTTTCTAATCTTTTTTTGTTTCTCCCTTTATCTAGTCATTTTTTTAAATAACATGTTGTTTCATCTCCATGTATATATATTTTTCTCTGCATTCTTTTTGTGGTTGAGCTCTAATTTCAAAATTTTGTGTTCAGAGATTACACGTGGTATGATTTCTATCTTCTTAAATTTGCTGAGGCTAGATTTGTGTCCCAGCATGTGGTCTATTCTTGAGAATGTTCCATGTGCACCAGAAAAGAATATATAGTCCGGTGTTGTAGCATAAAGTATACTGTAAATGTTAATGATGTCCAATTGCTGTAATGTATCGTTTAAAACAGATATTTCCTTATTTATTTTTTGTTTGGATAATCTGTCCATGGCTGCCAATGAGGTATTTAAGTCCCCTACTATAATTGTGGGTTTGTCAGTTTCTCCTTTTAGATCTGTTAGTAGTTGCTTTGTAAATTTTGGTGCATCTGGGTTGAGAGCATATATATTAATAAATGTAGTATCTTCTTGTTGTATTGTCCCCTTTATCGTTATGAAATGTCCATCTTTGTCTCTTAGTATCTTTTTGATCCTGACGTCTGTTTTGTCAGATATGAGTATGGCTACACCTGCTTTTCTCTGGATGCCATTTGCTTGGAGTGTTTTTTCCACCCTTTCACTTTGAGTCTGTGTTTGTCCTTGTGGCTGATGTGTGTCTCTTGTAGGCAGCATAAGGTTGGTTTTTGTTCTTTAATCCAGTTTGCTACTCTGTGTCTTTTTATTGGTGAGTTTAGTCCATTCACATTTAGGGTAATTGATATATGAAGATTTCCTATAGCCATTTTATCTTTTGTTTTCTAGTAGCCAATTTTTTTTTATTGCTTCTTTGCTATTTTATTTCCATTGGTTATTTTCGTTTGATGGTGTTTATGAATGTTTTTGCTTTTGTTTTTGTTTTTTTCTGTTATCTTTTATTGTTATGTGTCCCAGTTCTAAGTTCTTTTTCAGTGGTTACCATGAACTTTATATAAAAGAAAGTTTTATATATGCACTGGTTTCTTTTTTTAAGGATGTTTCTTACCTCCATTCTCTTTGGAAATTTAAACTTTTACTTCCCTCCCTTTTATGTTTTTGTTGTTCCAGATTATCTCTATTTACTTTTACTTTTTGTTTTAGGTCCAATCATTTCCTTCAGTATTTTCTGAAATCCTGGCCTTTTGATGGAGAATTCCTTCAGTTTATGTATGCCTGAAAAGGTCTTTATTCCTCCTTCATATCTAAAGGATAACTTTGCTGGGTACAAGATTCTTGGCTGGTAATTTTTCTTATTTAATATTTTGAATACTTAGCTCCATTTCCTTCTGGCTTATAGAGTTTCTGGTATGAAATCTGATGATGGTTTGATGGGCTTCCCTTTATAGGTTATGAATTCTTTCTTGTGGCGGCATTGAGGATTCTTTCTTTGTCTTTAACCTTCTGCATCTTCCATATAATGTGCCTTGGAGAAGGCTTGCTAGGGTTCAAGTAACTAGGAGTTCTGTTTAATTCTTGAATTTGAGATTCCAGTTCTTGCCATTTATTTGGAAAGTTCTCATCTACTATTTGTCTGAGTAACTTCTCTGTGCCCATCCTGTCCTCTGCTACCTCTGGAATACCTATTATTCTTATATTACTCTTTCTAATGGAGTCAGATAGTTCTTGTAGATATCTTTCATTTCTTTTATCTCTTAGGTCTTGCTCTTCTTCCCTCTGTGACATTTCTAAATTTCTTTTTTTTTATATATTTATTTATTTATTTATTTATTTTTGACAGAGAGAGAGAGAGAGAGATACAGAGACAGAGACACAGAGAGAACCAAACTGGGGGAGCTCCCAGTCCAGCATATGGTTCCGCACAGGCCGGGGCCAGAACTAGATCCCCGGTCTCCAGCACCGCAAAGTGAATGCTCAACCCACTGAGCCACCCCAGCTTCCCCAACATTTCTAAATTTCTGTCTTTGATTTCACTAATTGTTTCCTCCATCTGGTCAGCTCTGCTTCCTATGCTAGCTAATTTATTTTTCATTTCTTTTATTGTGTTGTTTATCTCAAATGTTTCTATTTGCTTCTTTTTTATAGATTCAGTTTCCTTTCTGTGATCACTTAGCTCTCTCTGTGTGCTCTGCATTTTCTTTGAGCTGAGTTTTTTCAGAATTTCAATCTTGAATTCTCTGCCTTTTAGCTCATATGCTTTTCTATCTTCAAGTTCCTTTTCTGGAGATTTTTTTCTTTCTTTCTGAACATCTTTGAATACAAGGGTAATCATCACTGTTGGAGCGTTTTATTTTCTGGACATGAGGACTTTTCCCCTGGTAGACATGAAGAAATCTTTCTTTTACTTCCTAACTGGTGTTGCTGCAGTGTCTTATAATATTTTCTCTTATTTATTTGATTTTCTCACAGTAGGTAGCTTCCTAGAAGGTAGGCTTCTTTTTGACTCAGTTGCCCTGTTGCTGTATGCCTCCTCTTTGGGACGATATTGTGGGTGATGGTATTCTATACCTCTGAGAGCCCACTGCTGTCAGAGCTGCCATGCCTGTGATTGAGTGTTTCTGAATATCTCTGCTGACTTCCACAGAAGTAGGGGCAGGGTTTGTTAGGAAACACACAGGTCTGTTTGCATCACAGGGTAATGGCAGTTTCCTGGCAGCAGCTCACTGAAGGCAGATTCTGGGTAAGACTGGTGGGACAAGCCTTGGGAGAAAGCAAGGGGAAGTAGCCAGGCTCTGTGTCTAAGGCCACGCAGTGCTCTGGTTGGGTCCCCACTTTATCAATTGCCACTCTGTGCTTCAACCACCAGCACACTCCCACCACTGGCACTTCAGTTACCAGAATGCCGGCCTCCTGCTCTGGTTGCTGGCCCTATGCTCCAGACACCTGACCCACACACTGGCAGCCGAATCCTCACTCCAGTCACTGGCACTGATCTCTGGCTGCTGCTGGTGCCTCACCCTGGCCTCCTGCACCGCACTATTGCCACCCTCGACATGCCATGGCTGCTCCCCCACACTCTCACTGGGGCTTCTTGCCATAGTTAGCCACACTTGCTCTTTCCATCTACCCCACGTTCTAGCTGCCTGCACCTCCACCTTTGTCCATTCTAGGCCTCCAACCCCCCAGAATTGTTCTGCACCTGGACCTATGCTCCCATGGTTCAACCTTAGTCAGTTTCTCCTCTGCTAGTCTCTGGGTCAGTCTCTGGGTCACTCACCAAGTAGGTCTCTGGGTTGCACTCTGTGGTATGTCTCCACACTGCTTCCTTGCTTTCTCTCTCACTCGCCTCCCTTTCTCTGGCTTTAGCAATTTTCTTGCAATCAGTGGGTCCCTCTGTTGAGGCTGTATGTTTCTTAGGGAGTCTCTGGTTGGATTTTTTTTTTTAAGATTTATTTATTTTATTGTTTTTGACAGAGAGAGAGAGATAGAGACAGAGAGAGAACTGAATTGGGGGAACTCCCTAGTTCAGTATATGGGTCCACACGGGTCAGGGCCGGGATTTGATCCTCGGTCCCCAGGGCTGCAAAGCGAGTGCTTAACCCACTGAGCCATCCTGGCTTCCCCTGGTTGGATTTTAGTTGTTTAAATTGTTGTCTTTCCAGGAGAGGTTTCACAAGCTCCTCTCACACTGTCAGCATGGTGAAATCTCCCTTAGGCCAGCCAGGGTCAGATGCCCCAGAATCTTCTCATCTCCTATAGCATGGAGGTGAAGTATGGAATTCTAAACAGTGCATTTATTGGGCTCACAGTGCCAACTGTGGGGGAGGAAGTAACTCCTTCTCTATTCTCAAAGTTCTTTTAGGTGGCCTCTGCCAGAAGAGTCCCAACTTCTCAACTACAGCTGTTTCCAGGGGTTCTCAGGTGTTTTTCATCTAACTTTTTCACACAGCATTTTCAGCACTTCCAAATAGTCAAGTTGGTTGACTATTTGTCTAGTTGGTATAAATTCATAATGAACAATCACTCTAGTATCAAAAAAGGTTAACAACCTCATTTTGACTCTTGATTTGAACTGACAGAACTCTTTTGGTTGTGGAGAATTGGTTGCTTTCACTGTGCACTTGGACACTTTGTTTCAGGGTCATATGGGCACACCCATGTTTTGTCACCAGATGACAATATGGCCCAAAACATCGTCTTGCCTCTTTAAAAGTTCTTGACAAACTTCAACTCTGTTTTCCTTTTGTTCACTGGTGAGCTCCTTCAGAACCAGTTTTATACATACCTTTCTCATGCCAAGATTTTCAGTTAAGATTTTTCTGTTTCTCTATTTATGTTCACTTGGTCTGCTATGCTTCTCACAGTCAGCTAATGATTTGAATGCATAATTCAACAAATTTTTGCAATGTTTTCATCAGTTCTGCTGGTTACTGGCCACTTTGACCTCCTTTCATCAGTGATGATTTTTCTCCCCTCAAAAAATCATTTAATCCATTTTTATGCTGCTGTTTTCTTTACGGCATTATACCCATCAACTTGAACCAATGTGTCCCTGATTTCACTTCACTATTGCAAAGTTTAGTAAGAAATTTAATGTTTGTTCTTTGCTAATTTAAGCTCCAATGTTCTCGTGACAGCACACAAAAACACAAAACAACAATGAATGCCACTCATTGAGATACCACCACATGTCAACCTGAACACGGCTGTGAGACATGATATACCATAGTCGTAAAACCTTTCCGAGTTGTTTGTACAGTATGGTCAACATAAGTGCACAGTGGCAAGGTAGCAAACTTAATTTTAAGACCTCATACATTAAATTAAAAAAAAATCAAACTCATAGTAATAGAGTAGAATGTGGTTCCCAGGGGTTAATGGGTGGGACAAAAAGGGAGATATTAGTCAAAGGGTGAAATTTTGTAAGATGAATGCATTCTGAATTCTGACATCTGGAGATGAACATCATGATGATTATAATTAATAACTTACTATAAGTAAGATCATACAGTATTTGTCTTTTTGTTTCTGCCTTATTACACTTAGCAAAATGTCCTCCAGTTTCATCCATCTTGTTACAAATGTATTTCTTTCTTTGTTAAGTATAAATAGTATTTTCCTAATTATACTACTTTTTCTTTGACTTGTCCATTCATCTGCCAATGGACATTTAGGTTATTGCCATATCTTGGCTATTGTGAATAATGTATTAATGAATATGGGAATTTAAATATATCTCTGACACAGTGATTTTATTTCCTTTGCATATAACCCAGAAGTGGGATTGCAGGATCAAGTTGTAGTTCTAGTTTTACTTTTTGATAAAACTTCATAATGTTTTCCATGACTGTAACAGTTTACATTCCCTCCAACAGTATACAAGGGTTCCTTTTTCTCTACATCATCATCAATATTTATCTTTTTACTTTTAATTAAAATATAGTTGGCATACAATATTATATTAATTTTGGGTATGCAACGTAGTGATTCAACATTTATACAAGGGATGTCTGGAAAGTATCCAGCCATGTAACTGTTCTCTTTATATTGACAATGGATGGATTTTTTCTGGACAGCCCTTGTATACCTTAGGATACGATCAGCATGGTTAGTCTAATAGCTATCTGACACCACATAAGGTTATGATATTATTGACTAAACTCTATGTTGGGTGCATACTCATATATATTTACAATTATCAGGCAGCATGGAGCAATCAAAAGAAAAAAATAGCTTTCTGTAGGGTCTTTAACCATTTTTAGTTAGTAAGCTAAAAATAAAATTAAAAAAACTTTGAATACCCTATTGTATAAGCATGAAATGAAGTTATCCAACCCTACCATTTCTTTATATTCTGTGCTTAATTTAATTATATGTTAATAGCAATGATAATTTAGGTCAGAAATTAGAATTCTGAGTGTGTTCAACTATGGATTCTGCCTGAATTAGAATTATAAACAGGAGGAGTAGATAATGTTCTGAGGATGTGGCCATTCACATCAGCTCCTAGGTGATCTATAAAGGTCAGATAAAAGTTAAGTCCAGTTAACTTATTAGAGAGGTCAAGAATGTAGTGCATAGAATTAAAGAACCATGGTCTAGATTTCTACACCTCCCCAAATATTTTAGAAGAAAACTTTCTATTTACAAATACCTCAGTTGTGAGATGGAGTAATCTTACCTGTAATTTCATTTTTGTTTTGCTCAGTGTCAGGGGGACAATGAGCTAATGTCTGTGCAAAGAATTTAAGTACTAAGAGGAAGGGATTATCTAAACGCAAAATAGTCAAAGTTTATAAAAATATAATTGACTGTGCTTTACGTTACTCTTTTTAGGAATTATAGGAGATTGGAAAAGTCATTTCACAGAAGCTCAGAACAAGCAATTTAATGAAGACTATGAGAAGCATATGGCTGATACAACTATGTCATTCTGCATGGAACTCTAAAATTCAGATCAAGAATATAAGACCTATTCTCCCAACAGCCTTTGTGAAGCACAACAGAAATCTGTTTCCTAATACCAGTTTTAGTTTGTGTGAGAATTTTTAAATCATGACCTGGACATTCTTAGTCTTGAATTTACAATTTATGCTTTGGATTAACCACAATTGTAACTTCATTATCTAATATCAATATTTAGGATTCTTATTCTCTTTGCAGAGTTTTAGTTTTTTGGTTAATTTCAATATACCCACATGTACTAATAATAAACTATTAATCATTTATGTTTCTTCTATATATCCTCTTTCCATCTTTTGTTATAATTATCTTTGAATTGAACATTTCTTTCAAAAGTTCTATATATTACAATCTTACGCAGCAAAATTACCAACTCCATTCATTTAATGACAGACATATATTAAGGTTCTTATTTATGCTGGGAAGAGGAGATCATCAAAATATAATATAAACAAGATTTCTTTGTTTTTCTTTTCTTTTTTAAAAATTTATTTATTTATTTATTTATTTATTTATTTATTTATTATTGTAAAATTTAATGGGGTGACAGTGGTTGGTAACAATTAGATAGTTTCCAGATGTACAAGTCCACATCACATCACCCATGCATCACATTATGTGCCCACCACCCAAAATCAGCATCTCACTGGCTGACTTTTATCTGTACTACAAAGCCTCAGTTATGAAAACAGCTTGGTACTGGCAGAAAAACAGACACACGGACCAATGGAACAGCATTAAAAACCCAGAAATAAACCCACAAATTTATAAACAGATTATTTTTGATAAAGGATTGAAAAATAGGGGAAGCTGGTATGGCTCAGTGGGTTAAGTGCTCACTTTCCAGAGCCAAGGACCGAGGATCGAATCCCGGCCGCATCCCTTGCGGACCCATGTGCTGAACTGGGGAGTGCCCCCCCTGGTTCAGTTCTCTCTCTGTCTCTCTCACTCTGTCTCTCTCTCTGTCTCTCTCTGTCAAAAATAATAAAAAATAAATAAATAAATAAATAAAAGGATTGAAAAATATACAGTGGGGAAAAGAAAGCCTCTTCAGTAAATGGTGCTGGGAAAATTGGAAAACCACATGCAAAAGGCTGAAGGTGAACTGCGATCTCTCACCATATACCACAATTAACTCAAAATGGATTAAAGACCTCCAAATAAGAAAGGAAACAATAAATTGCATAAAAGAAAACATTGGCACTAAACTTATAGACCTGGGATTCAGGGAGGACTTTATGAATCTGACCTCCATGGCAAGGGAAGTAAAAGCACAAATAAACAAATGGGACCTTATCAAGCTAAAAAGCTGCACTGTAAACAAGCTTTCTTCCCCCTAAGAAGCCCAGTAGGAAACTGTAGCATGGGCACATGTGAAATGTACTGAAAGAAAGAAAGAAAGAAAGAAAAAAGAAAGAAAGAAGAAAGAAAACCAAAGAAAACCAAAAAACTGTGATAAACTGAAAGGTACAGCAGGATCACAGAAATGAAAAATAAAACCACATGGTAGGGAGCCCCAGAAAAAAAATGAAGAAAGTAGGGATATGAGGCCTTGGAGATTTCACAATATCCAACTCCCTGGCCACAAAACACAGGCCACATTTATCACCCTCTGCATTCTTATCTCCCCCACACCCAAAAATCCTATTGTCCTACTTCATAATCTATAGTTGACCTTTAAACAAACAAGGGTTGAAATGACCAAGTTCACTTCTACCTAGGTTCTTTCATTAAATATTTACCTTCCTTATGTGTTTTTTAATAACATTCTTTTTCTCTAGCTTACTTTATTGTAAGAATACAGTATATAATGCATATAACAAAAAGATGTTTCTTAACCTACTATTGATGTTGTCAGTAAAGATTCCAGTGGGCTATTAGGTAAGGTTGTTTTTGTTTTTGTTTTTGTTTTGCTTTTTTTATTGTTAAATTTAATAGGGTGGCATTGGTTAGTAACAACTAGATAGTTTCCCGATGCACAAGTCCAGATCACATCACCCATGCATCGCATTATGTGCCCACATCCCATAATCAGGTCCGCCTCCACCACCATATATCTGGTGCCCACTCTCACCTCCCCCCACAACTCTCCCTCCCGCTTTCTCCCCCCTCTCAAGGTAACCACCAAACTATTGAGTGTGTCCATAATGCTGGTGCCCTGTCCCACCTCCCCTCCCTCTCTCCTTCCCCACTCCTCCCCTTCCCTCAGGCAATCACCAAGTTATTGAGTGTGTCCATAGGTCTCTATGTCTTTGTTACTTTCAGTTTTATATTCCACCTATAAGTGAGGTCATATGTTTCCAACTCTTTCAGTCTGATTTATTTCATTTAATAAGATGGTCTTTAGGTCCATCCATGTTGTCACAAATGACTGTATTTCATCATTTCTTGTCACTGAGTAGTATTCCATTGTGAAAATGTACCACATCTTCTTTATCCAGTCATCTATCAAAGGGCATTTTGGTTGTTTCCATGTTCTGGCCACTGTGAACGGTGCTGCAATGAGCATGCAGGTACAAACATCTTTAAAGATTAAGGTTTTCAGGTTTTTTGGGTAGATGCCCAGTAGATGGATAGCTGGATCACATGGGAATTCCATTTGCAATTTTTTGAGGAATCTCCATACAGCCTTCCATAGTGGTTGTACCAGTTTACATTCCCACCAGCAGTGTATGAGGGTTCCTTTTTGTCCACAGCCTCTCCAGCACTTCTTATCCCTTGTCTTGTTGATTATAGCCATTCTAACAGGTGTAAGATGGTATCTCATTGTGGTTTTTATTTTTATCTCCCTAATTGCTAGTGAAGTGGAGCATTTTTTCATATATCTCTTGGCCATATGTATGTCTTCATGAGAGAAGTGTGTTAAGACCATCTGCCCATTTTTTTATTGAATTGCTTTTTTTCTTGTTGAGTTGTACAAGTTCTTTTTATATTTTTTATATTAGCCCCTTATCACAGGCATTGTTTGCAAATATTTCTTTCCCAGTTGGTTGGTTACCTCTTTGCTTTGTTGATGGTTCCCTTTGCATTGCAGAAGCTTTTTAGCTTGATAAGGTCCCATTTGTTTATTCGTGCTTTTACTTCTCTTGGCCTCTCAGCCTCTTGCATGTGGTTTTCCAATTTTCCCAGCACCATTTACTGAAGAAGCTTTCTTTTCCCCACTGTACATTTTTTGATCCTTTATCAAAAGTAATCTATCCATAAATTTGTGAGTTTATTTCTGGGTTTTCATTCTGTTCCATTGGTCCGTGGGTCTGTTTTTCTGCCAGTACCAAGCTGTTTTGATGACTGAGGCTTTGTAGTACAGATAAAAGTCACACAGTGAGATGCCCCCAGCTTTATCCTTTTTTTTTTAGGATAGCTTTTGCTATTCATTGTCTTTTGTGGTTGCATACAAATTTGATGATTTTTTAAATCTCTTTCTTGAAAGAATGACTGTGGGGTTTTGATGGGAATGGCATTGAATCTGTATATTGCTTTGGGGAGTATGGCCTTTTTAACTATGTTGATTCTTCCAATCCATGAACATGGAATGTCTTTCCATTTCTTTGTGTCCTCTTTAATTTCTTTTAAGAGTGTCTTATTGTTTTCAGTCTATAAGTCTTTCACGTTCTTTGTTAGATTTATTTCTAGATATTTCATTTTTGTTTGCAATGGCAAAGGGAATGGATCTTCTCATCTCTCTTTCTTTTTTTTTTTAATGTTTTATTTATTTATTTTTGACAGAGAGAGAGAGAGATAGAGAGAGACAGAGAGACAGAGAGAGATAGAGAGAGACAGAGAGACAGAGAGAGAGAGACAGAGACAGAGATACAGGGTCAGAGACAGAGAGAGAACTGAACTGGGGAAGCTCCCAGGTCAACATATGGTTCTGCATGGGCCGGGGTTGGGATTCAATCCCCGGTCCGCGGCACAGCAAAGTGAGCTCTTAACCCACTGAGGCATCCCGGCTTCCCCTCATCTCTCTTTCTCAAGTTTCATTGTTGGCATACAAAAATGCAGTTGAATTTGAGACATTGATTTGGTGGCCTGCGACTTTACTCTATTTGACTATTATTTGTAATAAATTTCTGATACAGTCTTTAGAGTTTTCTATATACAGGATCATGTCATCTGCAAAGAGTGACAGTTTAACTTCTTCTCTCCTGATTCTAATACCTTTTATTTCTGTCTCTTGTCTGATTGCTCTGGCTAGAACTTCCAGAACTATGTTGAACAGTAGTGGTGACAGGGGGCATCCCTGTCTTATTCCTGATTTTAGGAAAATAGGCTTCAGCTTTTCCCCATTCAGTAGAATATTTTCTGAGTGTGTGTCATATATGGCCTTTATTATGTTGAGGTACTTTCCTTCAATTCCCATTTTATTCAGTACTTTTAAATAAATTTTATTCAGTACTTTTTTTTTTGTTTTTGTTATAAAAGAGACAGCTTTAATAAAATCTGTCAGCATCTAATAAATCTGCAATAAAAGACACAGCCATCATAACACAGGACATTTAAGAATCAATGTGCAATTATAAATAGACTTACTTTACAAATATTCACAACTCTGAATTGAAAATCACTGAAGTTCTACACAGTTAAAGAAAATTTACACAGGAGATATCACAATTGGCTATTAAGTCAATAGCATGCACAGTACCCAGTATCTTTCTTATTCAACTATATACACTATTTTTAAGACTTGGTTATAACAAAGATCAGTTAATTGGATATACACAATTATTTCATAAACACCTTCAAAAATAACAAATAAAAAATTTAAAAAATACCCTTAAATTTTCTGGCAATTAAAAACATGTTAACATTAGCACGATATATTTGTCTCATAAATTTTATTCAGTACTTTTAAATAAATGAGTGTTGTATCTTGTCGAATGCTTTTTCTCCATCAATTCAGATAATCATGTGATTTTTATCCTTTGTTTGGTTTATGTGCTGGATTATACTGATTGATTTGCGTATGTTGAACCATCCTAGTGACCCTGGAATGAATTCCACTTGGTCATGGCGAATAATCTTTTTAATGCATTGTTGTATTCTGTTAGCTAAAATTTTATTTAAGATTTTTGCATCAGTGTTCATCAGTGAGATTGGCCTATAGTTTTCCTTTTTGATGTTGTCTTTCCCAGGTTTTGGTATTAGGGTGATATTAGCTTCATAGAAAGAGTTGGGTAGTACTGCCTCCTCTTGAATTTTCTGGAGTAGTTTGAGGAGGATGGGCACTAGTTCTTCTTTGAATGGCTGGTAGAATTCATTGGTAAAGCCATCTGGTCCAGGCCTTTTGCCTTTGGGCAATTTTTGGATAATTGTTTCAGGTTCTGTACAGTTGATTGGTCTACTTAGGTTATCCAAATCTTCTTGGTCCAGTTTAGGTAAACTATATGTTTCTAGAAATGTGTCCATTTCCTCTAGGTTGTCAAATTTGTTGGCATAGAGTCTTTCATAATAATCTCTTATGATTGTTTGTATTTCTGCAGCATCAGTTGTAACCTCTCCACTATCATCCCGTATTCTGAATATATGAGCTTTTTCTCTTTGTCCTTTGGTGAGCCTAGCCAGTGGTTTGTCAATTTTATTGAGTTTTTCAAAGAACCAGCTCTTTGTGGCATTAATTTTATCTATTGTCTTTCTACTCTGAATTTCATTAAGTTCTGCTTTAATTTTTATTAATTCTTTCCTTCTGCTGGCTTTGAGGGACCTCTGTTCTTCTTTTTCTAGCTCTATAAGATGAGATGTGAGGGTGTTTACTTGTAGTTTTTCTTGTTTCCTGAGATAGGCCTGTAATAATATAAATTTCCCTCTTAATACTGCTTTCGCTGTGTCCCAGAAATTTTGGTACATCGTTTTCATTGTCATTCATTTCTACAAATTTTTTAATCTCTTGTTTTATTTCCTCTTTGACCCAGTCACTTTTTTATAGTATGTTGTTCAATCTCCACATATATGTGGTTCTGTCTGCACTTGATCTTTTGCAATTGATCTCAAGTTTCAATGCTTTGTGTTCTGAGAATACACTTGGTATGATTTGGATGCCCATAAATTTGGTAAGGTTGGATTTAAATCCCAGAATATGGTGTATCCTTGAAAATGTTCCATGTGCACTATAGTAAAATGTATAGCCCTTTGCTAAAGAATGGAATGATCTGTAAATGTCAATTATGTCCATTTCCTGCAATGTATCATTTAAAGCTGCAATCTCCTTATTTAGTTTCTGCTTGGATGATCTGTCCAATGTTGTCAGGGGGGTGTTTAGATTCCTTATTATAATTGTATTTTTGTCAAATTCTCCTTTTAAATCTGTTAGTAGTTGCTTTATAAATTTTGGTGCTTCCTGATTGGGGCATATATATTGATGAGTGTCATATTTTCTTGGTTTATTGTCCCTTTTATCAAGATGTAATATCTATCTTTATGTCTTCTTCTTATTATTATCCTGATGTCTTTTTCATCAGAAATCAGTATGGCCACTCCAACTTTTCTCTGACTGCTATTTGCCTGGAGTATTGTTTTCCATCCTTTTACCCTGAGTCTATGTTTGTCCCTGTGGCTGAGGTGTGTCTCTTATAGGCAGCATATGGTTGGATTTTGTTTTTTTAATCCAGTCTGCTACTCTGTGCCTCTTCATTGGTGAGTTCAGTGCATTTACATTCAGTGTGATGATTGATATATGAGGATATTCTGTATCCATTTCTTCTTTCCTTTTTATTTTTTGTTGTCCCAATTTTTCTCCAATTATTTTGGTTTCTTGATTCAGGCCAAATAGCTTCCTTCAGTATTTCTTGGAGTGCCAGTTTTGAGCTGCAGAATTCCCTCAGCTTCTGTATATCTGTAAAGGCCTTAATTCCTCCTTCATATCTAAAGGTTAATTTTGCTGGATAGTTAATTCTTGGCTGGAAATTTCTCTCTTTTAATATTTTGAAGATTGGGCTTCACTCAGCAGAGTTTCTGCTGAGAAGTCTGGTGACAGTCTGATGGTTTTTCCTTTGAAAGTTATATTTTGTTATTCCCTGGCAGCCTGGAGGATTCTTTCTTTGTCTTTGGTTTTTGTCATCTTCAGAACAATGTGCCTTAGAGAAGATCTGCTACGGTCTAGGTAGTTAGGGCTTCTGCTTTCCTCTTGGATTTGGGGCTGTATTTCTTTCCACAGGTTAGGAAAATTCTCATCTACTATTTGTGTTAGTAGACTCTGAGAAGATTTCATCTCGCTTCCTTCTGGTACCCATATTATTCTAACATTGTTCTTTCTGATGGAGTCAGAGAGTTCTTGTAGGGCTCTTTCATTTCTCTTGATTCTCCTTTCCCTTTCTTCTTCCCTCTGTGACATTTCCAGGTTTCTATCTTCAATTTCACTCATCCTTTCCTCTAGCTGGTCAGCCGTGTTTCCTTTGCTGGTCAGTTCTTTTTTCAGCTCTCCCATGATGCCTTTCATTTCAAGGAGTTCCTTTCGGTTCTGCTCTAGCTTCTCAATTTTATTGGTAAAGTACTCATTTTGCTCAGAGAATTTCTTTCTTTCTTTTTTTTTTAAAGATTTATTTATTGTTTTTGACAGAGAGAGAGACGAGAGAGAGAGAGATACTGTCAGAGACAGAGAAGGGGGAGGACCCAGAACAATCTCCATCATTGCACATCATTGGTTTTTCCACATAGTTTTATTCCACGGGTGGGCGTGGGGCTGCACGGGGCAGGAACTGGGCCAGGGTCTCGCCCCGGTGAGAACCGAACTTGGGGAACTCCCCAGTTCAGCATATGGGTCTGCACAGGCTGGGGCCGGGATTTGATCCTCAGTCTCCCAGCCTGCAAAGTGAGCGCCTAACCCACTGAGCCATCCCGGCTTCCCCATCAGAGAATTTCTTGTTGAGGTTATTTAACTGTGTCTGGGTACTTTCCCAGCATTGAGTGAGCTCTCTGAGTGTCATGAGTATTGCAGCCCTGAATTCTGTTTCACTTAGATTTGATTCCAAGTGTGCAAGCTCCTTTACTAAAGACTGCCCCTGATCTTCTGCAGGGGATTTGGATTCTGAGGTGTGCATTGGGTTTTTTGTGGTTCTTTTTGCTTTAGGCATGAGTATGTTTTCCCTCTGGGGGGTTACCTATCAGATGGGCTTCTCTTTATTTTTTCTTTTGGGCTCAGTTGTGGGAGAAGGAGGTTTGGGGGAGGGTTGGGGGAAGCAGATAGCTTCTGTGTCCTGGGGCATTTCAGGTTGCTGTCTTAGGTGTTAGATAGCAGGGTAGTGAAGGTGTGGCCAAGGGTGGAGGCATGTGAGTAGGAGCTATGGCGGGCCTGAGACACAATAGTAGATTCCTCTTTCAGCTGGGGTGTTGGTTGTTCAGTGCAGGAGGGGCACAGGAGCTCAGGTATTTCTCTCTTCTGCCTGGCTACCCCTCCTAAAATTGTATCTGCAAGCCGCCCCTGTAGGGCAGCGCTTGGATGGGCTGGGGCTTAGCCGAGGCCCATTTGGCTGCCCAGTCACACATGCAGGTGTTGGCGGCATGGCGTCCCTGTCGCCAGCCCAATTGCGTGCACGGGTAGCAGCACCACAGTGACCTGGTCGGTGGGGCGCCAAAAGCAGGTCTTGCTTGCAGGCAACAATGCCGCAGCGGCGTGGTGGGTGGGGCGCTGAAAGCCCTGTTGCATACTCACAAGCACCACCAAGGCGGCCCGGTGTGCAGGGTGCCTAAAGCCTGGTTGCAAGCCTGGTTGCAAGCCTGATTGCAAGCCTGGTTGTGCGCTCAGGAGCAGGCAGTGGTGCTTCAGCAGCCCGGTGGGCGGAGCGCTGAAAGCCCTGTGTGCACAGGCCATAGCTTGGCTAACAGCCGCTCTAGGCCTGCAGCTCTGTTGAGACTGCCGGATTCACTCTAAGCACGTCTAATGCACTGTGTCCATTCAAGCCCAACCCTCTCTTCAAGAGGCCTCTCTTCAGAAGGTGCTCCCTCACAATCAATCTCCTTCATAAATCAGGGTTGCCGAGCTGTTGTGGGCTGAATCCCTGCTCTCACCCGCCTGCCCGGAAGTGCAGCCACCCTGCTCCACCATCCCTGTTCCACTTTAGGGTCCGTGATCTGATTAGGGCACTGAGTGCTGTCCCTTGAGTTCGGATGTTAAATTGTCCACAGTCTTTTGGGGCTTCCTCACTCCCTAGGTCTCGGTTTCCAGCCCGCCCTTGATCCAGCTCCATTTTGACCATATTCCCCCAACCCCCCTTTGTTTGTGCCAGCCCCAGGCTGTGCTCTGAGTCTCTGTCCCCGAAACGCTGCTTCCCCTTCCCTCTCCTGCTCTCCCCTTTTTCCTCTAACCTTTGGGTGTTGTTCTGTGTTGTGTTGTTCTCTTAGTTGAGGTTGCTCCTCAGTGTTTCCCCTGTGGATTCCACACTGTTCACAAGTCCCTTGCCAGGTAGTTATCTGCATTCTCCTCTCATGCCGCCATCTTTGTTTTTTCTTTTTCTTTTTTTTTTTTAATATTTATTTTTATTGTTTGAGAGAAGGTGAGAAAAAGAGAGATCAGGGGAGGGCCCAGAGTAGTTTCTATAGTTGTACCTTATTAGTTGTGACATAGTTTTATTCCACATAATTGGATGTCGGGCCGCATGCATCAGGAACCTAACTGGGGTCCTCTTTCAGGGGAGGTGAGAACCTTCACCACCATCGCAGCAGTTACCAGTCGTGCTGCAGTTCAGCATATGGGTTTACAAGGGCAGGGTTGGGATTTGATCTTTGGACCTCCCGGTTGCAAAGCAAGCACTCAACCTGCTGAGCTATCCCTCATTCCAGTAGTTAAGTTTTGAGGGAGTCAAAAGTTATATGCAGATTTTTTACTATACAGGTGTTAGCACCCCTAACTTCTGCATTGTTCAAGGGTCAACTATATTTCTAAACCCCCAGGAACACACATTTCAGAGGTTTCCTGAGACTCAGAAATCCTCAAGTCCTAGTGGGATAAGTCTTCAATGAGAAAGCCCAAAGGTAGAAGGAAGTGGACCAGGATTCAAGAGAGATGGGAGGATATCTCTATCATATAACCAAACTCACATCTCCTCTATGGCCAAAATGCTAGGGTTTTTTTTTTTCTCACAACAAATACCAGTTAATTATAAATGAATAAAATTCAGACATTAGTCTCTTATGCTCTTAAAATCTGAAGTTCAAAAGTTGTGGCTAATATCTTGAATTAAAGGCATAGTCAGAAATGTGAGAAACAATATATTTGACTTTAAAGTATTCATTTTTTTCTTTTCTTTAATAGGCAGGTTACACCAATGTCTTGGGCAGGTTACCTAGAAAAAGCAACTGAAACAAGAGTTTGAGGGCACTATGATTTATTGGGGAGTGAAGCAAGCAGGACAGTGAAGGGAAAAGAGGCAAACAAGAGTATGATTTCAGAGAAAAAATATCTAAGATGGGGATATGGGGTGGGTGAAGAGAGGAGCTACAAAAGTCATTCTGCTTTGAGGCAAGAGAGTAAGACTATGTACTTCCAGTGCAGGGAGTAATGGTGTTATAGTTTAACCCCCAGGCACCTTGAGGCAAAGTAGGAGAAGTGTGCAAGAAGAGCCATGAGTGGAAGCATATGTAGTAGCAGGGGGTGGGCATACCATTCTGATCAGGAAGCACCATTGCAAACAATTTGGGCAGGATACCAACACTTGTTATAATCAGTTATTTCCAAAGAAAATGAAGTAAAGGAGAACTGTGGACAAAGGAGGAAACATACATTAGTAAGTAGAAAAAGAAATTGGACCCTCCATGCTACCTGAATCTATAATTATATATACAATAAACCATGTGCAGGAAAAAGGAACAATATCTGCATGAGACCTGTGTAAGAGAGTGTATTAAGAAGAGTTTGGTGCCTCAAATGGCATCAGTCCTAAATTCTAAAACTAAACCATTCTATAGTCATTAGGACCTTTCAACTACATAGTTAGTGAAATGTTGCCTGACATTACTAACCATGGGTTGCAGAAGGGGTCTCTCTAGTGTCTCCAGGAAACTTTCTGTTACCATTGTCATATTTTTTCATATCTCCCACAAAAACCTTCCCTCTTGCTTAACAACAGGCACTAACAATTTCTTTTAAGTAAGTTTCTCCATTATCATTGTAACCTGTACTTGCTCTCTATGTATGATATACAAATTCCACATATTAGTAGCTGTTTGTACAATGTTATTGTGTTTCAATAAAAGTTCAAAAGGCATAAGGTGCAGCAATAGATACCATTACAATTCAAACAAAGCCTAGTAAAAGTTCCTGTGGTTGGTAATAACCTAGTTCAGGGCTTATTGGAAGTCAAAGTAAAAAGAGAAATAGTTTATACTGATTTTTTTTAAAGAATTTATTTTACTGTTTGAGAGAAGAGAGAGAGAGACCGAGACAGACAGAGAGAGAGAGAAAGCTCGCGCGAGAGAGAGAGACAGAGAGAGAGAGAGAGAGAGAGAGAGAGAGAGAGAAGGGGGAGGGCCCAGATCAGTCTTCATAGTTGTATATCATTAGTTGTGACATGGTTTCATTCCATACAAGTGGATATGGGGCCGTGAAGAGTGGGAACTGCACCAGGGACCTCTCTCATGAGAGGCGAGAACCTTCGCCAACAAGCTGTCCCAGAGGTTACCAGCTGTACCACTGTTCAGCATATGGGCTGCATAAGCCAGTGCTGGGAATCAAACCCCAGACCTTGAGAATGTGAGAAAAGCACTCACCCACTGAGCTATCTTGGCATTCCCTTCACTGATTTTTGAACAAATAGGAATTCTAGTCCATTGAGAAATATAAGGCTATTTGTTTCATTGTATTGTTTTTTGTGTTGTCTTGGCATAGAACCTTCGAGGATACACATAGAATACTAAGAGGATCTTCTACTACCTTCTATTTTCTGCTTTTTCATTACTTATCTTTATGGGCCAGTGTCATGAAAAATTGACAAGTTCTATCTGTATTTTTTCTCCAATTCTCAGAAGAGAGAATCTGACCATTACACTCCTAGATAACCATCTACTCTATCATACCAGGTATGTAGTAGAGGAGTGGAGAAGGCACCAACTGAAGCTGGCACCCAGAAATTCAACTATAAATGGAATGGAAAGAGTATGCACCAAGGTGGCATAGCTGATATATCCAGAGTACAAAGAGGGTCTTGGACAAATTTGGACATGTAAATGGGTTCAACTTTGCCATGAAGTAAGTCACCATGTTATCACAGGGCCTGGAAGGGCCTTGCCAGTGTTCAACATGTCATCAAATTAATTAATCAGCTAATTAATCCTGATAATCTCTTACCTTGAGGAGGTAGAGTAGCATTCTACAATGCATATAATGAGTTACTATCATATTAGAAAAAGTAGTTTCTCCTCTTAATGCCAAAGTATTATCTTGTCAATGAATTTATTTCAAGAAAAATTAAGAAAGGCCAGACACAAACACTTACATCACAGGTGTAATGATAATGATAATGATAATGCTCTATGAGAGGTTAATGGGACATGAAAAATTAGGTCTGAAATGTCATCATGCCATCCACCTACCTCATACTTCTTTGTTTTTGTTTTTTTTTGTGTTTTTTTTTGTTGTTGTTGTTTGTGTTTTAATACTAATCTTAAATCCTGATCCCCTATTTGATTTTGTATAGAACTATGTGGATGCTACATTGAATGGAGTGGATTGATGCTGTAGGTTGCCTCCAGAAAAAGCAGTCTACCAATGAGACATCAACCCCTGAGACTTGGTCTAAGACTGCTCTTGTTTCACAATGAAGTAAATAAAATTATACTTTTATTTTTTATTTGAGGAATGCCCAAGTTCTTTGCAAAATCTAATCAAATCTGAACAGGAAAAGATGGCAGCATGAGAGGAAAATCATGATAACTACCTGAGAAGGGATTTATGAACAAAGGAGAATCCACAGGGGAAACCCTGAGAAGCACCCTCAACTGAGAGAAACACACAATGCAGAACAACACCCAAAGTTTAGAGAAAAAAGGGGAGAGCAGGAGAGGGAAGGGGAAGGAGCAGTTCGGAGCATGGCCTGGGGCTGGCAAAAACAAAGGGAGACTGGGGGACTATGGTCAAAGTGGAGCTCGATCGAGAGGGGGCTGGAAGCCAAGACCTAAGGAGTGTGGAAACCCCACAAGACTGTGAACAATTTAACATCCAAACTCAAGGGGCAATCAGATCATGGAGCCTGAGGTGGAAAAGGGACTGTGGAGCAGGGCAACTGCACTTCCTGGGTGCATGGGGAGAGAGCAGGGCATCAGCCCACAACAGCTCGGCACCCCTGATCTATAGAGAAGACACCGCTGAGCTCCTAGAGTTGACTGTGAGGGAGCACCTTTTGAAGACAGGGCTCTTGGAGTGAGGGCAGCGGCTCAGTAAACACGGAGGGAGCACACTAGGCTACATTAGACATGAATCCGGTAGTCTTTGAGATCCTGCAGAGCCACCGGCCAAGCTGTGGCCGAGATGCTGCCAAGCCCCACTGGCTCACAGATTCAATTAAAAAGCAGCCTGCTCAGAAGGGGAAATAAAGCTCCGAGCTGCTTCTCCAGCCTGCACTGAACCACCAGCCTCCCTGCAGACAGAGGAATCTGCTACTGTGTCTCAGGCCCACTCTAGCTCCTACTCACATGCCCCCACACTGGCAACACCCTCACTATCCTGTCTTCTAACAGCTAAGACAGCAACCTGAAGAGTGCCTCCCAGGGCACAGAACTGATTGCTTGCCCAAACCTCTCCCAAAATCTATTCCTCTCACAACTGAGAAGCCCACCTGATAGGTAAACCCCCCAGCGGGATATCATACTCATGCCTAAAGCAAAAAAACCCACATCAAACACAATGTACACCTCAGAATCCAAACTCCCCCTCCACCCCCCAAAGATCAGGGGCATTCTTTAGTAAAGGAGCATGGACACTTAGAATCAAATCTACGTGAAACATAATTCAGGGCTGCAATACTCAAGACACTCAGAGAGCTCACTCAATGCTAGTGAAGTACCCAGACACAGTTAAATGACCTCAGCAAAAAATTTTCTGAGCAAAATGAGTACTTTACCAATAAAATTGAGAAGTTAGAGCAGAACCAAAAGGAACTCCTCAAAATGAAAGGCATCAAGGGAGAGCTGAAAAAAGAACTGACCAGCATAGGAAACACGGCGGACCAGCTAGAGGAAAGAATGAGTAAGATTGAAGATAGAAAACTGGAAATGTCACAGAGGGAAGGAGAAAGGGAAAGGAGAATCAAGAGAAATAAAAGAGCCCTACAAGAACTCTCTGAATCCATCAGAAAGAACAATATTAGAATAATAGGGGTACCAGAAGGAAGCGAGATGAAATTTTCTCATAGTCTACTAAAACAAATAGTGGTTAAAAATCTTCCTGACCTGTGGAAAAAACTACAGCCCCAAATTCAAGAGGAAAACAGAAGCCCTAACTACCTAGACCTTAGCAGATCTTCTTCAAGGCACATTGTCCTGAAGATGACAAAAACCAAAGGCAAAGAAAGAATCCTCCAGGCTGCCAGGGAATAACAAAATATAACTTTCAAAGGAAAAACCATCAGGCTGTCACCAGACTTCTCAGCAGAAACTCTGCAAGCCAGGAGGGAGTGAAGCCCAACTTCAAAATATTAAAAGAGAAAAATTTTGAGTCAAGAATTAACTATCCAGCAAAATTAACCTTTAGATATGGAGGAATTAAGGCCTTTACAGATATACAGAAGCTGAGGGAATTCTCCAGCTCAAAACCGGCACTCCAAGAAATACTAAAGGAGGTTATTTGACCTGAATCAGAAAATCAAAATAAATGGAGAAAAGTTGGGACAACAAAAAAATAAAAAGGAAAGAAGAAATGGATGGATACAGGATATTCTCACTATCAATCATTAACCTGAATGTATATGGACTGAATTCACCAATAAAGAGGAACAGGGTGGCAGACTGGATTAAGAAACAAAATACTGTACAACCATATGCTGCCTACAAAAGACACATCTCAGCCACAGGGACAAACATAGACTCAGGGTAAAAGGATGAAATAAAGTACTCCAGGCAAATGGCAGTCAGAGAAAAGCTAGAGTGGCCATACTGATTTCTGATGAAAAAGACATCAGGATAAAAAAAATAATAAGACATAACGATGGACATTACATCTTGATAAAGGGACAATACACCAGGAAAACGTGACACTCATCAACATATATGCCCCCAATCAGGAAGCACCAAAATTTATAAAGCAACTACTAACAGATGTAAAAGGAGAATTTGACAAAAATACAATTATAGTAGGGGATCTAAACACCCCTCTGACAACATTGGACAGATTATACAAGCAGAAAATGAATCAGAAAATTGCAGCTTTAAATAATACATTACAGGAAATTGACAGGAAATTGTGTAAAACACTACATAATTGACATTTATAGGACACTTTATCCTGCAACACAGGACTAGACATTTTACTCCAGTGCACATGGAACATTTTCAAAGATAGACCATATCCTGGGACTTAAATCCAACCTCACCAAATTTAAGGGCATCCAAATCATACCAAGTGTATTCTCAGGCCACAAAGAGTTGAAATTAGAGATGAACTGCAAAAGATCAAGTGTAGAGAGAACCATATATACATGGAGATTAAACAACATGCTATTAAAAAGTGAATGAGTCAAAGAGGAAATAAAACAAGAGATTAAAAAATTTGTAGAAATGAATGACAATGAAAACACGATGTACCAAATCTTCAGGGACAGAGTGAAAGCAGTATTAAGAAGGAAATTTATAATAATACAGGCCTACTTCAAGAAACAAGAGAAACTACAAGTAAACACCCTCACATCTCATCTTATAGAGCTGAAAAAGGAGGACAGAGGTCCCCAAATCCAGCAGAAGAAACAATTTAATAAAAATTAAAGCAGAACATAATGAAATTCAGAATAAAAAAATAATAGATAAAATTAATGCCACAAAGAGCTGGTTCTTTGAAAAAATCACAAACCACTGGCTAGGCTCACCAAAGGACAAAGAGAAAAATCTCATATTTCCAGAATACAGAATGATAGGCGAGAGATTACAACTGATGTTGCAGAAATACAAATAATCATAAGAGATTATTATGAAAGACTCTATGCCAACAAATTTGACAACCTAGAAAAAATGGACAAATTTCTAAAAACACGTAGTTTACCTAAACTGAACCAAGAAGATTTGGATAACCTAAACAGACCAAATCAACTTGAAACAATTATCCAAAAATTGCCCAAAGGCAAAAGGCCTGGACCAGATGGCTTTACCAATGAATTCTACCAGTCTTTCAAAGAAGAACCAATGCCCATCCTCTTCAAACTACTCCAGAAAATTCAAGAGGAGGCAGTACTACCCAACTCTTTCTATGATGCTAATATCACCCTAATACCAAAACCTGGGAAAGACAATACCAAAAAGGAAAACTATAGGCCAATCTCACTGAT
>PVKE010019848.1:0-28071 GCA_004027555.1 Craseonycteris thonglongyai | reverse complement strand
GAGCCGGCAACACGCCCACCCACACACGGGTGCCCGCAACACGCCCACCCGCACACGGGTGCCGGCAACACGCCCACCTGCACACAGTTGCCCGCAGCACACCCACCTGCACACAGGTGCCCACAGCACACCCACCTGCACACAGGTGCCCACAGCACGCCCACCCGCACACAGGTGCCAGCAACATGCCTACCCGCACACGGGAGCCCGCAGCAGCACACCCACCCGCCCACGGGAGCCGGCAACACGCCCACCCGCACACGGGAGCCGGCAACACGCCCACCCGCACACAGGTGCCAGCAACACGCCCACCTGCACACAGGTGCCCACAGCACGCCCACCCGCACACGGGAGCCGGCAACACGCCCACCTGCACACGGGTGCCGGCAACACGCCCACCTGCACACAGGTGCCCACAGCACGCCCACCCGCACACGGGAGCTGGCAACACGCCCACCTGCACACAGGTGCCCACAGCACGCCCACCTGCACATGGGAGCCGGCAACACGCCCACCTGCACACAGGTGCCAGCAACACGCCCACCTGCACACAGGTGCCCACAGCACGCCCACCCGCACACGGGAGCCGGCAACACGCCCACCCGCACACAGGTGCCCACAGCAGCAGGCAGGTTGGACACTGAGGAGCAGGGCCGAGGGGGCCGCACAGGATGGAAGGGGGGCAATGGCAGCCGGAGCGGCGGGTGATGGGCCGGGAGTTCAGGGCCCAGGTGGCTCCCGAGTGTGAGGAGGCCGCCGGGCGTCCCCAGCGCCCCGCACGGCCCTGCTCACACCTGAAAGCCGCACAGGTGCCTGGACGATGGTGTGCGTGACCCACCAGCCTGGGCTGAGGGGTCAGGCCCAGCTCCGCCCCCATGAGCCAGCAGGGAGCGCAGGGCACAAGGCCACGGTCAGGGACAAGGACCCACCGAGGTCACCCTCAGGCACTTGGGGGTGGGGCCTCTGAGGAGGTGGGTGCAGAGGGTGGGGAGCTGTGACCGGGCAGTGCCCCCCACAGCAGGGACACTGTGCCCCCCCCACAGGGAACCCCAGCCCTCGGGTAGGCGGGGGCGGGAAGCCACAGGCCTGCTAGACCACAGGGACCGGTGGGTCCCCTTAGTCCTCTCTGAGCATCGGGCGGGACAGGGGCCGACGGGGGCCCCGACCTGCCTCATGGGCCCCCCACCTCCTGCCCGCAGCCCCGAGGGACGGCGCCGACCGACGCTGGCACCGGGAAGGGCTGCAGCCACGGGTGCTCAGAAACCGGCCACCCCCCGCGCGCCTGCCGGAGCTGCGCCTGCTCAGCGACCGCGGGGCCCCCGAGCTGCCCACCCAGGCCCCCAGGTACAGGCCCCACGGAGCCCGCCGAACGCGGCCAGATGCTGGCGAGGCCCCGGGCATGGCGGTGCTTCACGGGGTGACCCTGGTGACTGTCCGGGCAGGTTCTCGGAGCTTGTGGACGGCAGAGGACGAGTGAGTGCCACGTTCGGAGGCCCACCCAGCAGACCAGTCACCGTGAGACCACGTGAGCGCCTTGGCCAACCCCAGAAAGCGGGAGATGAGGCCCCACGCCCGCCTATGCCGTCCAGGGGGAGGCGGGCGGCACCCGGCGCTCACACAGCCCCTGCTCACGAGCTGCTTCCGGAATCTCCGTGGGGGGCGAGGGCGCAGGTTGTGGGGCAGGCGCGTGAGAGGAGACGAACGTGTGTGTGTGGGAAGCAGGTCCCAGACGGGCGCTCTGCCTGCTGAGCAGCAGCCGGGGAAGGGGGTGAGTTCACCGCAGGTGCTGCTGTGCACAGTGGGGCCGCGGGCCCACCCGGGACTGGCACAAGGTCCCGGGACCCCCAGCGGGTGCTGTGCAGCAGGAACTGGCTCCTAACAGGACCTGGGTGGTTGGCACGCTCCTCACAGGACTGCCCCACGTTTGGGTCCGGGTCCTGCTCGGCCCGGACTCACTGGGCCCCCTGCAGCTGCCTCCGACCTCCCCGGCTGGCCCAGCGCCGCACAGGTGTCCTGCCCCCTCCCCTGGTGAAGCAGGCAGGGGCCGGACCCCCCGATGCTGACACGGCTGCCCTGCCCCAGACGACCTGGGGACCCAGATGGGGCTCCAGGGCCTCCCGCCCCACTCGTGAGCCTCATGGGAGTTCTGCAGAACTGAGCCCAGTCCACGCGGTTCTGCGGAACCGGCCCAGTCCACACGGTTCTACAGAACCGAGCCCAGTCCACGGGGTTCTACGGAACCGAGCCCAGTCCACGCGGTTCTACGGGACCGAGCCCAGTCCACGCGGTTCTGCGGGACCGAGCCCAGTCCACGGGGTTCTACGGAACCGAGCCCAGTCCACGGGGTTCTACGGAACCGAGCCCAATCGCCAGTTTTAGGAGGATTTTCAAACAGCAGAAGCACCCGGGGAAGGGGTGTGAGGATGGGGCAGGGGCCCCGCAGCCCTGGGTGCCCAGCAGAGGGGCAGCAGGCGGGTCGCTGCACCCGGTGACCAGGAGGCCGCAGGCAGGTCTGCAGCGATGCGGGCGGGCAGTGAGAGGCTGCCGGGTGCTGGCTCCACCAGAGGGCAGATTCGAGGGAGGAGCTGGCATCGTGGGCGCCCGGGAAAGTGGTGGAGGGAGAGGGGAAGGAATTTGAAAGGTGCTTCCAAGGCTGAGGCCAGAGGGTCCGGCAGCAGACTCAGCCCTTCCCCAGGCAGCGCTGGCCGGGCCGGGGGCAGAGGTGAGGGCCGGGTCACCCTGGAGGCCACGCCAGGCCCACCGGGGGCCCACAGGTGATGGCTGCCCGCCCCCAGCGCAGGGGCTGCAGCGGGGACGGCCCCACACCCTGACAGGGCGCGGGTGGGCGTCCTGAGCTGAGGCCCCGGCATCCTGATCTCTCCTAGAACCCATGGCCCCGGTGCAGCTCGCGCACACGGACGCCCCCCAGCAGGCCGGCCTGGACCTCCAGCTCCCGGAACGCGGCGGCGATAGCGACATGGAAAGTAAGTCTCAGGAGTGGACCTCCCGGGCCGGCCGCCCAGTGAGCCGCGGGGGGCACGGAGCCCGCCCCGCCCCCCGGAAAGGTGGGGTGAGCGGCGCCCTGTCCTCCCGCAGACGGGGGGCGGCCCCGGGACAGCGGGCACAGCCTCCCGCCAGCCACCCTGTGGGGGAGCGTGTGGAGCCGGGCAGGACTCGGGGGCGGGGCCCCAGCTGACAGGCTGGCGCAGCTCGCGGGGGCCCTCACAGGGCAGCCCCCCACAGACGCTGCACCCGGCATGTGCTCCCCACACGGTGCAGACCCTCCCGTCCAGCCCTCAGGGCCGTGTCCCCGGGGACAGTCTCCTCCTGGGACGGCCACCAGTCAGCTGGATCCCAAAGTGGCGGACAGATCGGGGGCAGCTGGGTCCCCAAGGGCGCGTCTCCCTGTGGGTGACCCCGGGGCCTCAGGACGCCGGCAGCAGAGGGCAGGCTTGGCAATGGCGGCCCCCACCTCCCGGCGGCCTCAGGGCACCCTGAGGGGGGTCTCAGGCCGGCCACGCCTGCCCTGGCTGTTTTATAAGTGAAACAAATAAACAGTTCCCAGGTGGTTTGCCTGACGTCCACCCTTTGAGATGTTAGATGTTTCATTTCACGAAACTGAGAAAGAAGAGGTGAAAATGACCTCTCCGGGACCCCGGGCTGGGCCCGGCGCCCTTCACACCCGCCGGGCAGGTGCCGGCAACTCTCAGTGACCCCAGAATGTGAACGGCCCCAGGCGTGCAGGATTCGTCAGGTCTCGCGTCCCTGTCACGTGCGTTGTGGGTCCGCGCCGGCCCCTTTCATTTCGTTGGTTTGTTTAGTTGGCTTTTGCTAAGATCATGGCTTTTCGATCTGGAACCCGATGCAGACAGGAGCTGCGGCCGTGCTGACGTCCATGTGGGTCCCCGGTTTGGTCTCTCGGGGGGCTGACGGGAGGACTGACGTCACCACGCCTCCACGTGGGCCTGAACAATGGCGGGTCCCGCCTGCGGTGAGCAGCGTGAGGCTGCGGCTCAGTCACTGTCGCTGTCCATCGCCCGCCGGGGGCACCAGGCTGTCGGGTGGTGACCAGCAGTGGTGCTCAGCGCTGTCCATGGTGAGGCTGGCCGTGCGGCAGGGCCCGTCCTCTCGCTTTGACCTTCAGCGTCTTAGTGGCCCTTGGCCCTTGGCCCTTTGCAAAAGTGTACGGTCGGCTTGTCAAGTTCCACAGGGTCCTTGTTGGGACTTTCTGTGGCCAAACCTCCGAGTCCCCAGGTGCCCGAAAACACGCCCATCGGTGCTCCAATGTGAAGGACAGTTGGGCTGGGTATAAAATTCAGGATCCGAAGTTCCCGTCCCCTTCAGGTGTCCACACGCCAGGGCACTGTCGCCTCTGCCCCTGCTGCTTGTGGGAGAAGGTGCTGCTTCCCTCTGGAAGCTGTCTGCCTCCTCTTTGTGAAGGAAAGGGGGGCCCCAGGCACCCCAGTTTACACGATTGGCCTCTCCTCACCCAGCAACTCTCCACGTTGGGCCACCTTCCCGCCCCTGGGAGAGGCTCACCGAGGAGGGTTCCCAAGGTCTCGCCTCCCATCCTGGGGGTTTGGCGTGAGTGCTGAGGCCAGTCCTCCCTGCTTCCCCGCCAGCAGGGCTTGTGGGCGATTTCTGGCTTGATGCCCCTGGACACCCATCCAGGTGGCAGTTGTCAGCCCCGGGCAGCCGCAGGCAAGGGCTGGACTTAACCTTTGCTCTGTGCTTTCTCCTCACACATGAGGGTGCAGCCCGCTGCCCACCCCCATTCCAAGCAGCCCCCCTCAGCTCTGACTGCTTTTGGTGTGCGTGCCCCACGTCTCATGGGGAGCACTCCGTGGGGCGAGGCTACAGCAGGAAACACTTGGAACCCCCTCCCCCACTGCCCATGAACGTCAGGAGCACCAGCCACGTCTCTGCTGCCGGGTCGCAGGGCCGAGGTCGCTGTGAGCGTCCCCGGACAGTTGTGTACGTGCCGAAATTCATGTGGACTTGGAGCAAAAATAACCCTTAGAAAGGGGAAGGACTCATACACCCCATTTCAAAACTCACTGCAAAGCAACGGCAGCGGGTCAGGGTGGCGTGGGCACAAGGACGGACTCCGCAGTCTGGGGAACAGGCCTGAGAGTCCGCAAACCAGCCTGCACATCTGTGCCCAACGGGTTTCAACAGGGGGCCAAGTCCATCCAGTGGGGCGAGGGGTCTTTTCAGCCGTTGCCGGGACAACCGGGTGTGCATGGGCGAGAGAATGACGCCGGACCCTTACCTCACACCACACACCAGGCGAACTCAGACTGTAACTGTGAGATCCGAACCGATAAAACCTTAGAAGAAACACAAGTAAATCTTCGTGACCTTGGAGTTGGTCGGCAAAGGCTTTTCGGATAGGACGTCAGAAGCGTGAGCAGCGAAAGAACAAAAGGTAAATTGGACTTCATCAGAATTTAAAACTTTTTTTGCTCAACCATCAAGGAGGTGACAATATAGGGAAAAACATTTGCAAGTCACGCATCCGGAAAGCGCTGGAGAGGATGTGGAGACCGGAGCCCTCAGACGCGGCTGGTGGGGACAGAACCAGCACAGCCACTTCCGAAAAGCACACCTGGTGGTTCCTCGAAGAATTAAACGTGAGTCCCCCTGTGACCCAGCAGCTCCACTCCTGCGGTGGTCCCCACCCAAGCGAACAGCCGTGTCCACACAAGGACTTGGACACGGATGGTCACAGCAGCGTGACTCACAGTCGCCAAAAGCTGGGAACAACCCAGATGTGCATCATCTGAGGGATAAACGTGGTCGGGACACGGAGGAACATGTTTGGCCACAGAAAGGAATCACTGACACAGGCGACAACACAGGTGAACCTCAAAACCGTTCAGCTGAGAGAAGCCAGTCGCAAGGGACCATGTAGCACACGGCCCTTCCGGAGCCCCGAGCAGGTAACCCCGTAGTGTCAGGTCAGAGGTCGCTGAGGGCGGGGGCGGGGCAGGGGGGTGACAGCAAGCGGGGGTGGGGTTTCTTTCTGAGGTGATAAAAATGTTTTAAAACGGACGGTCGTACGTATGCTAAAAAAAACAACGAATCGGACACTTTGGGTGAATTGTATGGTCTGTGATGGTATCTCAACGACGCTGCTTTGGAACGTAACGTGCAGAGCCGTGATTCCGTATGATTCCGTGTCTCCAGTGCAGGGGAGTGGGGGAGGGAAACATTACCTATGTCTCGTATTTAAAAAGAGAGAGAATAAAAAGCGATCACGCTACTGGTACGAGGACAGAAAGAGCAAGAACGAGGGAGTCAAGGAAAGACGTGGGGAGTAGACGTGCGTGTCATGTCGGTGGCGTGACCACACCGGGGAAAAAGTATCATTTGAAGTGATTTTAAAAACATCGCTGCTGGTGGGATGTGGCCTGAAGGTAAAAAGAATTGCTGAGGAATTAAGCTGTGCTCCGTGATCTTAGTGTGAGCGGCAATACTGCTTATTTTATGATATTTTAAACAGTGTCTTAAACTATCCCTTTAAAACGATGACATGTTCACTGTGGGATAAAGAATAACGGCCATGCGACCCCGATGGTCAGCGTCGAGATCCGATACTAAACCGAGAAGCTAAGCGAGGCCCCTGTGTCTTTATTTAGCTGCTAATTGGAACAGGAATTACGGGTATATTTGCTTACTCTTATATTTTTATGTCTGATCCCCCAGTTCTGTCCACGGAAGAGCCCTGGCTCACTGACACCCCAGGCACAGCATGAACCCCTCAGACGGTGGGCTCCCGACACGGCGCCCGACGAGCAGCCGCCGGGGGTCTCGGGAGAAGCGGCCGATCCCCGGGCTGAAGCCGAGCCGGTCGGATCGAGTCCGGCGTGTGTGTGACGAGACCAGCCGCTGCCAGACACGGCTGGCTTCTGTCTCCAGGGCCTGGCGGCCGGGCCAGGAAAACCAGGGACAGAAACCCATCCGGTGCGTAAGGACCCGTGCGGGTCGGCCCCAGAGCCTGTGGGGCCGCCTCCCTCCACAGGCAGGCCTTGCGGTGTGTGCTGCACGTCAGGTGACCCGGCGGCGGCTGCTGCGGGAAAGCAGGTCCCCAGAGAGAGCCAGGCAGCCCCGTCCGCAATGAGGCGACAGCGCCGGGACCTCCGTCAGCCGTGGCCACAGCTGCCCCGGCCGCCAGTGCCGGCCTCAGAGAACGCCGCTCTGGACTCACAAGGCCGCCGACGCTGAACCCAGGGAGCAGCCCTGTCCCCACACTGGACTTGGGGACATCCCACACCTGCCGATGTGCTGACGCCGCCTGCGAGGCCCCTCTCTCTCCCGTAACACGGTGGGGCACGAGGGACGGCGGCAGATCCAGAACGGGGGAGGGGAGGGCGGTGACCTGGTTCTTCAGTAAATGCACAAGGAACCCAGATGGAAGGTGACCGACGACATGAGACAGGAGATACCGCACTCAGGCACTGTGTGTCCTGTGAACGCCAAGCAGATGCCACCAACTGTACGTGACGTCAACACGGTCATTTCTCACGGTACTGAGGAGCCTCTGCTAATTCTGTGATAACAGCGCTGCGCTCCTGGGAGTCTTCCTGTGTTGGACGCCCACGGGCGCGCTTCCGGGAGAGGCGGTTGCTGTGACCGGCGCTGAAATTCTTTCTGAAAAGCAGGCGAGGGAGACGCAGAGGCAGCGGGAGCCGCGGAACGAGACTCAGCGAATGTTAAGGCCACTGAAGCTGAGCGTCTGCGTGTGGGCTTCTGCGTGGTCTGCGCTTCGTAGGTTTGAAATTTTCCATGATCCGATGTGTTTTTAAAAGCCCACCCCTCGCCGTCCGCACGCCGCGAAAGCCTGAGCCGTGAGGGAGGGAGGAGGCGCAGGACGTAGGTACCGCGAGGAGGTTCCGCAGCGAGACCCGCGCAGGGCAGGGCAGGGCGGGGGACGAGGGGACGGGGTGAGTGGGCTCCGTCCGACCCTCGTGAGGAGGTTGGGGTTGGGGGGCTGCATCAGACGGCGGAGGGGAGGCTGGGCCCCTGGAATTGGAAGTGGTGGGGTATTCACAATTCTTACTCTTTTGTGTTAATTTTTCTAAGTCAGAAATAAAAACAACAGGGGCAGCCGGGAGGGCTCAGTGGGTTGAGCGCTTGCTTTGCAGCCCTGGGGTCCGAGGATTGAATCTCGGCCCGTGAGGACCCACATGCTGAACTGGGGTGAGCTTCCCATGCGGGAGGCCCCCGCCCACCTGTGTGGAAGGAAACCATGTCGAGAACGGATGATGTGCAACTATGGAGACGGCTCTGGGCCCTCCCCCTTCTCTCTGTCTCTCTGTGTCTGTCTCTCTGTCGAAAACAATAAAATAAATCTTAAAACAAAAACAGCCAATATCCTCACAAAATGGAGAGGCAGCAGACCCCAGGGGGGAGGCCAGGCCAGCCCCTCCCTGGCAGCCACTGAGCTGCCCCCGAGTGAGGATGCTGGGGGGACAGGCAGCAGCAGCGTCCTGCACAGAGGCCACCTGGGGACGCAGGCGGCTTGGGGACTCCAAGTGGGGCTGTCGAGGGGGCGCTTTGGCGATCCAAGTTCTGAGTAGAAGCAGCCTGTGCAGGGGCAGAGTCAGCAGAAACACGGGGGGCGGGGGGAAGCTGCCAGAGCCCAAGCAGGGGCCCTCCACGTGAGCCCCCGAGGGTCCCAGCAGCTGTGGTCCTGGCCCCAGTCGTGGTTTTGGGGCCGTGGCTTCGGGGCCGTGGGGCTGGCGCCGTGGCTTCGGGGCTGTGGCTTCGGGGCCGTGGGGCTGGGGCCGGGCGAGCTGCAACCTGCCTCCTGCCTCTGCTCTGTCTCTAATCACCTGAAACGGGGCCACCTCTGCAGCTCAGTGGCCTTGGGGACAGGAGGAGGCAGCAACGTGGCCGATGCTACCAGGCCGCCCCCTGGGGCCCTGAGACTAACCCCTCGTGGGCTGTTCGCAGGCGCCCCTGGGAACTGCTCAGAAAACGCCTGTCAGAACGGAGGCACCTGTGTGCTGGGCCTGGGCACCCACAGCTGTGACTGCAGCCCCGGGTTCAAAGGCAGACGCTGCGAGCTCGGTGAGTCAGGGGCACAGCACTGGGAGGGCTGGGTTTGCCGCGGTGGGGGGGGTTGGTGGTCCCTGTGCCCGCGGGGCTCCCACCGCCCCCCCTGCCAGGCAGAAGGAGCCGCCTGGGCGGCTGGGGGGTCTCAGAGCAGAAGCCACCGCAGCAACAGGCGGTGCCGGAGCTGCTTCAGGCTCGGGGAGAGGCCGGTGGGCGGCGGCGGCCATGACAGCGAGGCCGCCCGGAGGCCCTGCAGGCCCAGGACTGGGGGGAGCCCACGGGAAACCAGCGTGCGCATCCAGGCGGCCCCTGCCCCCCGGGGCGGCTGAGGACGCAGGAGGGAGCCGGAGGGCAAGCACGGCCCCACTTTGTGCCGCAGCCTGTACGAAGGTGCCCCAGCCCTGCACACGGCTCTTCTCGGAGACGAAGTCCTTGCGGGTCTGGGAAGGAGGCGTCTGCCACCACGTGTAAGTCCCCCCGCCCTCGGCCTCTCTGTCTGGGGGGCTTGCGTTCACCGTCATTTCCGGGGGCTGTAGTTACTGCACGTGGTTCCTGGCCAACGCCGGTTTTCCTTTCAGCCTCTTAGTGGTCACACCCGCTTCACGCGGGTCCTTGTCCCGCTGTGAACAGGCCCCCCACGCCCTGTGGCCGCTTTCATCCTCGCCTCCTGGCTTTGGGGCGTCTGGCTATGACGGTGTGGTTGTGAGCGTGTGTGCGTCTCCTCTCTGGAGCTGAGTTGGCTCCTGCTGTCTCTGGGTTTTGGGCTGTCATCAGATGTGGAAAATTTCGGCCACTATTTCTTTAAATGTTTTTTTCTGTCCATCTCTCGCCTCTGTTTCTGGGATTCCAGTTGTGTCGGCTGATTGTTCCCTGGGTCACTGGGGCTCTTTTCTTTTTTTTTTTTTTCCCCAGTCCTTTTCTCGACTTCATTTTGAGTAGATCTGATGGCTACGCCTTCAGGTTCACTGATCTTTCCTTCGGCAGCGTCTATCCTGCCGCTAGTTCCATTCAGCAGAACTTTGGTGTCAGATACTGTTTTTATCTAGAAGCCCCAGGTAGTTTTTTCTCACCCCCCCCCCACTTCTCTCCTATCTATGTGTGCATTTCCCTTTCGATCGCAGAACATGTGGAACAAACACATTTTTAAGGTTCTTGCCTGTTTCTGCCATTGTTCTCATTTCTGAATGTTTTTCTATTATTATTATTTCCCTATTTATGAGTCACATTTTCTCGGTTCTTCGTATGAGTTTTTGAATGTCCTGTTGCTTGTTTTGTTGGAGGCTGGCTATGGTAAGCTTTGTGACCACATGCTGGATTTTTATTTATTTTTTGTACTCTTTCCTGGAACGTTGGGTTTCCTTTCTGCGAGGCAGTTATTTACGCTGACTTTGACCCGTCTGAGCTTGTAGGGTGGCTTCAGCATCACCTTTGTCCTGGGATCAGTGCTGCCCCACTTCATGGCCTCGCCCTCGAGGGCTCTGGGGTCGTTCTTGCCCAGCCTCGTGGGGTTCCACGGCTTATTTTCCAAGGTGACCCCTCTCCAGTCTCTGCAGCTCTTCCTCTGCACACACACCCTCGTCTCCAGTTCTCCGCCCCATAAACGCAACTTCAGTCTGTTTCCTCAACTCAGTGAGACCACGACCTGGCGGGCCCACCCCCCTGCACTGCAGACTGACGCCCAGGCCGACCCGGGACCCATCCCCCCTGTGTCCTCTCGGGACTCAGTCCTGCACTGTTTTCTAACATCCCAAAGGAGTTACTGCTTCCACCGTACTTTGTGCAGTTCTCTGGCTGTTGTGCTGGGGGGTTAATTCCCGTCCGGTTACTCCCTGGTGGCCGGAAGTCTGACCAAAGGCCTTAAATCCTCAGGGTTCGCCCAGACTGAGCACCTGAGCTATGGCTTTGCCGTCACGCTCCCTGGACCTCTCTCTCAACAGCTCTGGTGTTTGAGGACTTTTAACAAAACCAAACCACGTTCCCGTCCAATATTACCTACAGCTCCCTGGTCCAGCCCACAGCCCGAGGGCCGCACGGGGCTCAGGACGGCTTCGGATGCGGCCCAACACACATTCGCAAACTTTTTAAAAACATTATGGGATTTTAAAGAATTGATTGATTGATTGATTGATTGATTTAGGTCATCAGCTGTCGTTAGTGTATTTTGTGTGTGGCCCAGGGAGGCCAGCAGGTTGTCTGCCCCCAGCCTACAAGCTCCTCAGAGGGTCTGAGTGAGAAGAGGCTCAAGCCCCAGCAAGGGCTGAGCTCGCTGCCCCAGGGCCAGGCCGCCCCCCACCCCGCGTCCCACCCTGCGCCCCTGGGCTTCTTGGCTCCTCCGTGAATGGTCTGCAGACGAAGTGAGGGCAGCGTGTGCAGGCCTGCGGCCAGCGGTCTGCCCCCGAGCACGGCCTGTCCTTGAAATTTCACCTTTTTTTTTTTTTTTAAAGATTTATTTATTGTTTTTGACAGAGAGAGTCAGAGACAGAGAGAAGGGGGAGGGCCCAGAACAGTCTCCATAGTTGCACATTATTCGTTTTTCCACATAGTTTCACTCCACAGGTGGGCGCGGGGCTACACAGGGCAGAAACTGGACTGGGGTCTCACCTGGTGAGAACTGAACTGGGGGCACTCCCCAGTTCAGCACATGGGTCCTCACGGGCCAGGGCCAGGATTCGATCCTCGGTCCCCGGGGCTGCAAAGTGAGCGCCTAACCCACTGAGCCATCCTGGCTTCCCGTTTTCTCTTACTACCACTCACTTTGTCAACGTTCCTCAAAAGCGACACCTAAAATGGGTGCATCTTATTTTACATCAGACCTTGGTGGTCAAGTTAAATTTTTAAAGTCACGTGACTTGTGTGGGGGGCATTCTAGGGCGTCCTGTGGGCAGCCCCTCCAGCCCCGGTCCTGACAGCGCTTTCTCGTCACAGGTATAAAAGAGTCTACAAGCTACACCAAGACGTCTGCTTCAAGGAGAGCTGCCAGGGCACCCGCGCTGGGACTCACCCGCACAGGTGCTGTCTGGGGGCAGGCAGGGCCGCGCCCCTGTTCCCAGTCCCGGCAGGGGTGGCCCGGGGGGGCTGAGCACGGTGGCAGCCGCTGCCCTGGGGGTGAAGCCAGCACTGGGTCGGCCCCGACGCACCACCCTGTGCATTCTGGGAAACTGTGCATGTACATGTGTGTGCCTGTGAGTGAGCACAGGTGGGTGCCGCTGGGCATGGTGGGGGCGCGGGACAGGTGGTGAGGGGCACACACAGCACCTGCTGGGAGACCTGGGAGGCGGCAGGCGGAGCCCCTGAGCTCATCCGTTGTTCGCTCACACCCAGGGCCCAAGGCCATCACGAGAACTGCTGGGCAGCGGCGTTCTGACGGCCGCGTCCGAACCCCAGCAAGTGCACCCGCCGGGGCTCACTCAGTGTCAGGGAAGCTGCTGTGTGCCGCGCCCCCCCGGCGGCTGCCTGAGCCGGGGTGTCACCCATCTCTGCCCTCAGGCGGCTCTGTCTTCCTCCCACACCGTCGTTCACTGTCACCCAGCCAGGGCCTGTCCCCGTCCGTCCGAGACACCCTGCTCAAGCCCGGTGGCGCTCAGGGACTGTTTCACACCCTAACCTTACGTCCGTGCCCCCAGGACGTGTGAGAGCTGAAGGGACAGCAGGGCCGCAGCGGGCAGCTGGGCGGAGGGCGCTCTGGGGTCACGGGACACAGTCTCTTCCACAAACCACCTTTCTCTACCTGTTTCAGGAAACAAGTCGCCGAACAACACTGAAGACACCCTCAGGTACGTCCCCACCCAGAGCTGCTGAGAGTCGGGCGGGCCAGGGACAGCCCCGCATGCCCGTGTTGCACACGTGTGCCCGTGTTACACACGTGTGCCCTTGTTGCACATGCCAGGCCGGGGTGCAGAAGTCCCTGAGGGTAAAATCAGTGAGAATTCAGGACTTGGCCCAGCTATGTCTTCAGGTGGAAACGAGGCTCTCTGGGGGTGAGGGTGAACCCCACTTCATCGGAGCTCAGGGACTTAAAAGGGGTGCTTCCCAGACCCTGTGAACGGAAAGGAGAAGTGGGGAGCTGGCCTTGGATGCGTACCTCCTGGGGAATCCTGAGGACGCTCTGGCTGGGAGACTCCCAGCGTTTGGAAAGCCCGAAATGAAAGGCTTTCTAACTCGACCTTGTTCGATCCAGCATTTCCCAAACTCCTCTGGCAATGTGACCGCACGTGACCCCGCCTCCCACACGTGAGCTCTGCCAAAGTCGTCACAGGTGTTTGGAAGACGGTGGGTTAAACCCAGAGGCCCACCTGCAGCCTGCAGTTAGCTTCACACTGGCCACCGGCTCGTGCTAGCGCGTCACTGCAATTGAAGGAGCATCCGGGCAGCGGGGGACGGCGCTCTGCTCGCACTGCACACGGGAGCCTCAGCTCTGCCTTCCTGTCCTGGCGGGCAGGGGACAGGCCGCCGCACAAACAGCCATGGTTACTACATGGCTGAGGAACGTTGTTCAGAGACCCTGACAGACAGTCAGAAGCCACAGGCTTCACAGCCAAAGGCCGACAAAGGGACAAAGCTCACCCAGCCACACGGGACCCGCAGGACGCGAAGCACCACGTGACAGAGTGCGTGGCCCAGGGCAGCCGCCCCCATGAGATGTGAAGACCAAGGCATTTCCCTCCCAGCCCACGCTTCACACACACATGACCAGAACATGTACTCCAAGGCCTGCGGGCAATTCACCACAGCGATTAAGAACCCACTTGGGTTCAAAGATTTATGTTGCAATAAGTGACCCAAAACACTATTTTTATTTTTGTGAGAGAAGGTGAGGAGAAGGGGGAGGGCCCAGAGCCATCTCCATAGTTGTACGTCATTAGTTGTGACGTGGTTTCCTTCCACACAGGTGGACGTGGGGCCACATGAGGGCGGGAAATGGACTGGGGGCCTCCCGCATGGGAGGCGAGGACCTTCATGGCCATCCTGGTGGCTACCAGGTGTCCTGCACTTCAGCACGTGGGTTTCCACAGGCCGGGGCCGGGATTTGATCCTGGGTCTTTGTGGTTGCAAGACAAGCGCTCAATCTGTTGAGCTGTCCTGGCCTCCCCCAGACTCTTTTTTTAAAGTCTCTCAGCAAATCTATTTATATAAAAACAAACCAGGAAACAAACAAATAATTAAAAAAAAGAAGAACAGAAACATAAACTGTGGACTCTCAAATGCTTAGTTTCAGAACAGCTATTCTCAAAACAACGGAGTAAACAGAATAGGCAGAAACAAACACGTATGCCAGGACTTCCCTCCAATCCAGAGGGACGGGGTGGCCGAGCCTCGGGTGGGTCCTCGGCCACAGTGCCAGGCGGGCACCTGGGGGCGGCAGGCAGCCCCCTGGCACCGGCGTGGGCCTCATAGCTCAGCCCTGGGGGCCGCGGCCCTGACACTAGGAGATGAAGGGTGTCCTCCGGATGCCCCATCTGTCTTCTCTCCAAAGGATTCAGGATGTTACGTGATGCCACCAACCTCACGAGTTTCTGAAGCCCAGGAAGACGAGGTCTAACATCGCATCAAGAGGACACCTGAGTGTTTGGCTGGAGCCGTGCCCTCGGCGGCTTCTCCTCCAGCCTCTCACATGGACGGCCAGGCCGGGCCGCGGCTCCAGGTCCTGAGTCGCTCATCACCGCCGTGCTGTGGCCCAGGCCTCGTCCAGGAGCAGCCACAGCCGCATTGTTCGCCCTGGCTGAGCGAGGCCGCCTGCCCGGAGCAGAAGCCAGTTCCAGAATCCGGTCAGGGGAGGTCACGGCCTTGAGTCCTGACTGGAGGCGGAGGAGCCTCCCGGGACTGAGGTGGGACTGAGCAAGGCCCAGTGCCGGGCGCTCCGGCGCCCGCCCGCCCGAGGGCTGTTCACACAGGTCCACTGCAGGCTAGTGGTCCCCGTACAGACCAGGGGACTCTGTGAGCACGGTGACCGAGCCCACGATGGAGTCGACACACTTAGGCCACAACTCCTGCTGTGAAGGGCCAGGAAGCAAGTCTTCTTGGCTCTGGGGACGGGATGACCTGTGGCCACCACTCAGCTCTGCGTCATCAGGCAGATGCAGCCGCCGCATGTGCCTTGACTGTGTGGCTGTTCCAAGGGGACGTCGTTTACAAGCTGGCGCCGTGGGCTGTGGGCCGTCCCTGGCCAACCCTCACTCACTCAGACTTCAGCCTCACAGAGAGCCATCCCGGTGACAAGTCACACCAAGGAAGCCACCGAGGCTGCAGCAGGGCCTGTCCTTGCAGACGGGTCTGGATACCACACATGGGCGACGGCTGCGTGGGCTGGAGAACGTGCCAGATCTCTGTCCACCACTCAGGTGAGCCCGTCTGCTGCTGCAGGGTACGGAGCATCCTGCACACACCGCGTCCTCCCGCACCTGCAGCCCAGCTCGCTGCCCCCTGCACGTGACATCAAAGCCGAAGCGGCCGGCCCTCCTCTCCCCATGGAGCCCCTGGGAGCCTCCCACTGACTCCACCCCAATCGGCCCCAGAAACGGCCCTTCCTCTCGTCTTTCATATACTTTTCGGAGAGTTAGGATGTACTTCAGGATTTTTACTCTCATTAAAGTTGTGTGCGTATATGTCTGTGCATCATGCAGTTTGTCACGTTCAGGAGGACGAGCCATCCTTTCAAGACATCTCCACTGAACTTGGGACGCCCTGTCTCCAGGGCCCCCCCGGACACACACGCTGTCACGGTAACGCGGGGACCTGTCACCGTGCGTCTACACCAGCGCAGCATCACCAGCAAATGGCACGACCGAGCTGGAAAGCAGATGAAACTTTCTACACCATGACCAGCCTGCAGCCCCTCTCCCCCCCCCCCCCGCCAGGCCGCCGGGTGCTCAGACCTGCTGACCAGCGTCCACGGCCCACCGGGTCCCAGCTTCCCGCTGGGCTCACGCTGGGCTCTCACCACGAACCCACTTTATGAAGTTTTGCAAATGAAACATCTAGAAAAGCCTTCCCGAGGCTGAGGGATTACAATTCACCCCGGAGACGTTCCAAAGGACCTGCTGCCCTCCTCCCACGGCTCCTTCTCCAAACTCTGATGTCGGCCTTGCAAACGCTCCTGTGGTCCAAGGAAATTAGTAACTGGAGACAAATGAGCATTTATTTGCATCAAAATGAAAGGGGAGCCATCACCAAGTACCGAACCAGCCAATGACCAACCAAACCCGGATGAGTGAACGCCTGATCGGGTGCAGATTCAGGGTCCCGCTCGCGTCCCAGGCACAAGGACGACCCTCAGGTCGCAGGGAAGGTGCTGGTCATGTGGACACCGTGGAATGCAAGAGTGGGAGTGGGGTAGACGGGAGCGTCTTCATTTTCAAACACGTTTGTCTGTGGCCAACAGACCAAGCCCCTGCCCCCAGCCTGGGGGCTGTCACAGAGGCAAATGGGACGTGTGCTGCACCCTGGCTCTCCCACCAGCGACTCCACAGGCAGGGCTCCCCCAGCGTCAGCGGTAACGGGAGCTCCTCCCACTAGTGAGAGTCGCCCCGCGTGCAGGGACTCGCACGCGCTCCCTCGAAGACGCTGGTCTCTGCAGCCGTGCAGACAGGAGCCTGGACAGCGAGCCCAGGAGCTGCTGCTTCAGCGCTGACCCCAGAACACGCCACGGCTCAAGCCCACCGGCGGCGCAGGGCGAGAAGCGCTCTGGGGGCAGCCGTTCCCCTCACCAGAGCAGCACACAGGAAGCGCGAGCCCGTTGGAAACCGGAAGCTCTCGTGAGACGATGCAGCCACGCTCTGCTGGACCGGCCTCCGGCAGCCGGCCTTGGCCCTGTGACGTTCAGGGCTGGTCGTTCTGTTGTGGGGTGTCCTGTGCATTGTGGGGTGTCCCAACAGCACACCTGGCCTCAACCCACTCGATCCCCACTGCACCCTCTCCTGATCCTAACCAGCAAGGATCCCCAGACACTCCCTGGGCCCAGACAGCCCCCTGGACAATGGCTGCTGGACAGGTCTGCACCCTGGTGGTGAGAAAGCAGCCCCCACGTGTAGCAGCTGTGAGGACTCTGCGGGGACCCGAGCGTCAGTCCCATCACCGGGAACATTTTCTGCAGCCCTGGCCCTGTGCCAGTTCCTGCCAAGGAAGGGGTCCCCACAACGACCAGGGGCCCCCACAACGGCCAGGGGTCCCCACAATGACCAGGAGCCCCAAGCCTCCCTCTGCCACAGGGCTCGGGCCACTGGGGCTGGCAGCTCAAACGCCATTCCCTGACCCCCGAGCGCCCATCGTCCTCAGAGCCGCTGGGCTCGCCGAGGGCAGCTCCTCCCCACGAGGGTCATGGCGACCCCCCTACAATGACATCTCGACTAGCCCCAGGGCCCTGCTCCAGGCCCCACCCTGCCTGACATGCTCACCTGCTGTGCTCGGTCTCGAGGGGCCCTCTGTGAAGTGGGCGGCAGGAGCAGCAAGGACGAAGCCACAGGCTCCGGCCTGGGCATGACGCACCGGGTGAGCGTCCCCAGGGTCAGAGCCGTGACGAGCCCGTGTGTGCCGGACCCACTCCCCGTCATGAAGCAACGATTCTGGGTTAAAAACACAGGTGTCTGTGTGTTTTCCTACATCACGGTGCTTGACGGCTGAAACCTCACTGCTTCACACCAGAAGGAAGTGGTGCATCATCTTGACCAGAAGGAACCTCGTCCCACACATTGTCATGGAATCAACACCCACACACGACAGGAAACGTAAAGCCGGACTCGGATGCGCTGGGCTCAGGCTTTTATTCACGAAGGAGCAGGACCCCAACAGGACAAAGCGACGCGCCTCCTACTGGGTCTGACCTACTGCAGGTGATTTACAAGCTTTCATCACAAGACCAGTGTTAGAAGGAAAAGTAACCGCAGAGGCCAAATGAAGCTCCCAAACGCACTGAGAAAACTAGAATATGCTTTGTCTCTGGGCTCCCCTCACGCCCATCCTCCCTCCCCTTCCCCCTCCCCCTCGTCACTCGTGTCTTCGTCACTCGTGCCTTCGTCACCAGGCATGAGGCTCTTGGGCTCCTCTTCCTCCTCGCGAGCCAAGAGCTTCTTAAACACTTCAAACTCCTCCGCAGTGGAGCAGGCCGTCCTGGCTAGAAACTCCGCTTCTGAGACCCTGAGTATGTCGCTGAGGGACGGGTTGGGGACCTGCGTCTGCCCCTTCTTGTCGGGGGTCTGGTACCGTCCGAGTCGCTCCAGGAACACGTGCCTCTGCCGCGTCTTGGTGATGGAGAACTGCAGGAAGCCGGTCCTCACCAGGTCTGCGTGTCTCACCCCCATCCGGAAGTAGCCGTACTGGAGACACAGGCAGGTCGGGGTCTCAGGGGCAGGCCTCAGCCCTGCCACCCCGCCACCCCAGGGAACACAGCCTGCCCACAGCACACGGGCGCTGCCCAGGGGACAGCGGCAGAGCAACTCTGCCACCACACTCGAATGACGGCCGACAACGTCCAGAACATTTTCAAATTCACGCTGAGAAACAGGTAGCAGGAAATAAAGGGCGGGAGGGAGATTAAGTTGTATTTTTGTTCAGACGGAGGAAAAGAGCTGTGAGTATGGGAAGGACAGACAGCAAATCCAGAAAACAGGGATTTGACCGTCATCGTAATTGTTACCAGGAAGCAAGAAATAAACGTGCACGACAGGCTGTAGACAGGACGGCTGCACCTTCTTTCAGAGTCAAACCGCGTGTGGGCTCCGGGAGCAGGGGGGTGTTAGTAGCAGCAGAAGCGCCCCCCCCCCCCCTGGGCTGGGCAAGTGGCGCCCACTGGCTCCCCGCACAGCCCTCGGGAGCCTCACCTGGAACTTGTACTCCAGCTCCCCGGGGTCCTCCCGAAGAACGTGGGGGCATCTGTGCAGAATCTCAGTCACCTGCTGCACCGTGAACAGGCACTTCTCCCTGAGGACCCTGATGGTGCTCGCGAGGTCCTGCTGCCGCATGGTGAGGATCTCCGGGCAACAGTGAAGCACCCTCTTCAGTTTCCCTGGGGAGCACACAAAGGGCGCCTACACAATTCCAGTGTCCCGGACACCAGCAGGCTAGTGGCACCCACTCAGGCCGGCCCCTCAGAACCCACTCCAGCCTGGCCGGTCCTCCCGGCAGCACCTGGAGCGGGAGGTACCACAAGGGCCCACCTCCCACTGGCGACCCCTCACTTCTCCCGGGTGCTCCTGCCGCTCTCTGCCTCCTGGCCGCTGGGTCTCTGTGCCTCCTCCCCCATAACAGACTTTCACAGGGATTCACTGGGAGACAGGAAGACGGGGAAGTAGCTTCTCCCACGGTGGGTGGGGCTTCGGGTTGAGGTTTCCGTCCATAATAAATCCATCATGGAGTACAACCAACAATCCTCTAAGACAGGGGTCTCCAAACTACAGCCCACAGGCCGGTTGCGGCCCGCGAGGCCCTCTCATCCGGCCCGTGGAGACCTTTTTATCTGAATAAAATAATATTAAATAATTAAAAACAACATCTATGTTTTGATTCTTTTTTATTTGGACCTCGAGTGTGTAGTCGGACCTCGAGTGTGTAGTCGGCCCCCAAACTGCTGTTTGATAGTTAATGCGGCCCGCGGGCTATAAAGTTTGGAGACCCCTGCTCTAAGACCTGGGAGCCAGCACCAGGGAGGAGTTCCATGACAGTAATTCACACAATGACAAGGCACAAATGCTCGTGGCTCCGAGTGAAGTGGGCACACATCTTACCCAAACTGGGGCACTATGAGTGCAAGACGCACTCTCAGGGTAACGGAGCTGAGACGGCCCTGGGTGAACCGGGGCATATGGTCCTTTGACCGCTGGGAACGGCTAGTACCTGGAAACTTAAAATCGCATATTTAAACCGCTACTGAAAAATGTTCCTAATGGTTGAGTTAGTCACGGTCTTGTTCAAATGTGTCAGGAATGAATTCCAGTTTAGACTTTACTTTGCAGCTGGAAGCCATGCTGAGCTTCTGTGTAATCACAGCACATGACGCAGTCAGTGTAGCCCTTCAGATGACACTAGAAAGCTCACCGGCCTCTCTCCTGGGGAAGGGGGCCCAGAGGGCCTCTCACACGGTGCAGCCATTTCTCCGCCAACATAACAGTAAGTCAGGAGGAAAAAAGAACAGTGGGGCCCCTCTGGCAGCGGGGGGCCCATAGAGAGACCCCGTGAGCAGCTGGGACCCTGCAGGCCTGCCTCCTGCTGGAGTGGAGGGGGTGGCGGCAGGAAGGGCTACTTGGACCATTTCCCAGGAAGCCAGGAAGGTCTGTCTGTTCTTCAGCAGAGACTCTGCCCGTCTCTGGCTTCACAACAGACACACAAAGCACCAAGAGCACCTCAAGTGACTTTCAATGTCCAAGGTCACATATGTAACACCCAAGGTCACATGCATACTATCAAAGGTCACACGTGTAACACCAGAGGCCACGTGTGTAACGTCAAAGCTCACATAGTCGCACAGGCAACACCAGACATCAACCTGCCGTTCGGGATGCTAGAGCCCCCACAGTGAACCCAGACGGGGGTCCCCGCCTCCCCCCAGCAATGCCTCGCGCTCGCCTCCAACCCAATCGTGCGTTGCTCTCAGGGACCTCCCCAGAGCCCTCTCCTACAGGCTCACCCAGGCTGTGTGTCCCCCACTTGACCCCTGGGCATTACACATCAAGCCTCCACCTGGTACCTTCTCCAAGCCCGAGCTTCCGCAGGTAGCTGGAGCGCTTCTTCATCTGCGTTACGGGCAGTGTCAGTAGGTGAGGACTGTTCTTCAAGGCCACGCACACAGGCTCTGGATTCACACCCAAGAGTATCAGTTCTGAAACGATGCCCAGCAACTGCTGCGGGTGGGTGCCTGGTTGCAAAGTGAGCAATTCGGTGGCATGGATGTCAGTGAAACCCATGTCCCGGAGGGAACCGACGGCCTCCGCTCGCTCCAGGGAGCCTCCACGCACGGGAGCCCTCTGCTTCTCCGGGAGGCACTGAGTGAGGCTGGTCCCGTGCCCTGGCTCCGGCACATGCTTCCTGGGTCGATCAAGGCCCCCTCCATCGGAGGCTGTGGTCAGTTCACACAAGGAAGCCGTCTTCCTTTTCTGTTCTCCAAGACGAGCAGCCAGCCCGGTGACGCGGGCCCAGGTCGGGCGGAGCAGGTGGTGCCAACCCGAGGCCTAGAAGACAGCACACAGGGCACCGATACATCACCGCCCCACGTGACGGGCACTGGGTCCCACAGGAATGCAACAGCTTTTACAAGAGACCTGCAAATGGGCACCTGGGCCCAGGAGGCCTACGGGGACAGAGGGCCACACGGAAGAGCAGAGTGGCAGGACGCCGGGATCGGAGTCAAGCTGGCGGGTTAGCGTTGGCTCCTTTAACTGCGGGGACCAGAGGGGCCTGGGGGCGGACGCCGCCTCCACTGTCTCAGGCTCAGCAAGGGCGGGGGCGGGGGGGGGGGGCGCACAGTTCACGGACAATAAGCAGATCGGCAGAAAGAGAAAACCAAGCTGCCTAATGCATGTGCGGCGTCTGCAGGAGACGGCTCCCCACGTGGCTGGTGACAGAACGTGACAGTGGCTTCTAAGAGCAAGTGGGTTCGTAGGGACGCCAAGGGCGATGAGAACACGAGCGATGATGTCTATTTATGCAGACGAGAGCGGTCTTTCCCTTTTTCCCTCCACGGCCGTAACCCCCCAGGAGAGAGGACCTGCTGCTGGGGGACGGGGAGCCCCGAGCGCTGCTTTCGGCACCTGCTGGACCTGCTGGGGGCTGAGCGCGTGCCCGCCCCCGGGCCTGGGCCCCACAGCCCGGGCTCCACGCACCGACGGGGGCCCCACAGGAGCGGTCCCGCCGCCGCCAACCGCACGCAGCACCCGCGTCACTTCCAACGCCCGCGGGGCCCCCGCTCCCCGTACCGCTTCACCCCCGGCCCCGCCCGGAGCCCAGCCGCGAGGAGCCCCGGCCAGCGGCGCGGTCTCACCTTCCGGCCGAGCGCCGACATAGCGTGAAGGCGACCGCCGCGGCCCCGGAAGCACCGCTCGCCTCGGTCCGTGCTTCCGCCCCTCTCGGTCCGCCGCCTCCGCCACTTCCGCCCTCTCCGGCCTGCCGCTTCCGCCCCCCTCGGTCCGCCGCCTCCGCCTTCCCCCTTGCAAGAGCTACTGCGCGGAAGGCGGGTTCCGCGGCGGCGCTGGGCCGGCCCGGGGGCCCAGAGGCCGGGGTTGTCCCGCTCCCTGCCGTCCTAGGCCAGCGCGACAGGTGCGCCTGCGCGTCTCCCAGAGGCGGACAGTCGTGAACGAGAATGAAGTGCTGTGAGCTCCCCCACTCCTGCGCCCAAAGCCTGACTTTGCCAGCGTTTCTGCTTCTATCTACTTGGTTCTGAACTGAGGAGGGGCCCCGTTCTTTTCTGGATGCCACCTGCAGAATGCCCGCTCTGTGCCAGGCACTGGGCTGGGTGCTGAGATGTATCTTCTTACACAGGATTATGTCACAGAAGATGTCATCTGTGTGAAACCCAAGAATTGGTTGTTTTCGATTCTTAAAATACTCAACTGTCAGCACCTCAAAACAAATAATATGAACGCTTTTACACCCAAAACCTCAGACAGCCCGCTGTGCCACCCCCACCCCCGGGGAGAGTCAGGAGCCGAAGCTGTGACCCAGCTCTGGGGGTAAAGGGGCAGCTTCCGGCCGGGGTGCAGCACCTTTGCCTGGTTACGCGACTCTGCTCTCGGGACTCGTACTTGCAACACAGACAGGAGAATGTGTCCGTCTCAGAACTTTTCTACCCAGATTCTTTCTGGAACAAAAACACTCTCAAAACATCAAACCTTCTACTGCCATCAAGTCGGATGAGTTTTAATTATTTTTTCTTATAAAAAAAATTCTGTAACTTTTTTTGCGTTATAAACATCATTAACACTAACTACAAACATAAAACATTTGAATTTTATTTTTCCACTTTCCAAGAGTTCTTAGAACATTAGGAAACTCATTTGAATTCTGACGAGTAAATGTCGCTAACTTTTTTGCATACACTTTTAAAAATGCACTTCTAGGGATGCCAGGATGGCTCAACAGGTTGAGTGCTTGCCTTCCCACCAGTGTCTGGAGATTGAATCCCAGCCCCAGCCCACGTAAACCCACATGCTGAACTTCGGACAACTGGTAAATCGCCAGGATGGTGGGGAAGGTTCTCCCCTCCCATGAGGGAGGCCCCCAATTCGGTTCCACCCCACACAGCTCCACATCCACCTGTGTGGAATGCAACTATGTCAAAAAACTAATGATGTACAGCTATGGAGACTGCTGTGGGCCCTCCCCTCTTCTGTCTCTCACCTTCTCTCAAAAACAATAAAATAAATATTTAAAAAACAAATACACTTCTAAAAGCTCTGCCTTTACTGCCCTTGATGTAGGAGAGCCCCCAGCCGTCTCTGTGAGGGGCTTGGGCAGCACTTACTAAAGGAAGGAGATGGAGAAATCCGTATCCTAGGAGCTGAGAATAAAGTAAACTGTTACCTGCATGTCCCGAAACAGGAACACCGTTGCGTGCTTCCTGAACACTCACTAGGAACGCTCGCCAGGTCCACACCACAGGCAGCCTGCCGCATCCCCGGCCCCCGCCCCCAGCCTTCCTGACAGGACGTGGGGACAAAAGGGTGGGGAGCCTCCCTTTTCATTTTCTTCCCGCTATCTCAGCAGGAGGTGGTGGGCACGTTTTCCTTTTACCCTAAACACGCCCCTCCAGCACAGATGCAACAGACTGGATTTCCTGGGCTTGAGCTATAGCTGTCAGAGGGGAGGGACGCTTGGGCGCCTTGGCAGGGAGGGGGCATCTGAGAGCGAGAGACCTGAGCCAGAGTGGGGCGGGGGCTGGCCGTGGGGTCCTGCTGCAGAGCCCACGGGACTCAGAGATGGGACAGGTGGTGGGCTGCGCCTGACAAGCTGGGCATGGAGAGAAGGGAGGTGCCTGAGTACACCACACACTCCCCGTCTCCTCAGACAAACTGCGGAGCTACAGGGACCCCCACGCTGCCCGAGGCCAAACCTCTCTCCAGCTATGGCAGTGGAGGCGCAGGAATGGAAACATAACCCAAATGCCTCCCACGCTGGGAGAATGCATTCAGTCCAAGTCAGAGCACTTGTTCACTAACAAAACAACTTTAATTTGGAAAATGTTCAAGGGAGTAAATTAATGAAAGGCCCTGCTCATCTGCAAACCAGTTCTGCAAAGTCCACATGTCAGATGAGCACAGACCTAGCCGGAGGAAACAAAACGTGCACATGTACAGAAGTAGAGACTTCAACTCATTCGTGCCTTTCAGAAGTTCAGATTAAATGCCCTGATAGCACAAAACTCCAATGACCACTACAGTGTTTTCTCAAGGTCATAAAAAATGAACTCCAGGCCTATTTTCTAACCCTAAAATAACAGTGTCACTGGCTTTCATTCTAGCGTTTATCAGAGTCACATATGAGCTTTTAGAAGGTGAATTTGATCTAATTCTTGAGAGTTTCCTTCTCTGAATGGGAGGGGCCCCAAAGCAGGGGACTTCCTGACTGAGGGAAGCCGGAGTCAGGGGGTTCCCCTGGACCCCGAGGCCGCTGCGTGTGGGGTCCTGCTCTCCGTCTCCGGGCTCACCATGGACAGAGCTGCGCTGTCTGAAGAAAGAAGATGTTGTATCACACGCTAACAACACATGATTCTAAGCTCCGCTCCCCTCTGGAAGAATTCCTATCAGCAAGACGTTTGAGGGACCTTCAGAACTGAACCGCAGTGGTCCAGAGCCCCGGACCTGCTGAGGGGCTGTGGAGCCTCCACACCCAGGGCCACTGGTACAGCTTGGCCAGTCCGCTCTGAGCCTGCTGACCAGACACGGCGGCTGCCATGTGGCCACAGGCCGTGCCTGACGGGCAGCCCCTGAGGCCCCGGGGCCCCGGCTCCCTGCGGCCTTTCCCCCGTCAGACCATCACACCTGCACTTCTCAGCCCAGCCCCACCCCTTCTGCAGGTTCCCATGGGCACCCCCCCACCTTCCAAGGCCCAAGCTGTGCAGGGGGCCCATCTGTGTCACCTGTGTCACAGGTGACAAGCCAGCTAGACCCTGACGTCTGTGTCCAGGACGGGGGGTGGGGGGCTCTCGGGTGCACGGGCCACACCTCTCACCTGGCCGGCTTACTCCACACACCTCCTCCCAGGTATAGTCAGCAAGGTTCACCGGCTGCGTCACCCAGGGGTCTGTCGCCAGCTTCTCCAAGGTGGTGCGTTGCTCAGGGAGAGGCTGCAGCAGCCCTGAGAGCAGGCGCATTAGATCTGGGGACACAAAGCCTGCCCTAGGCACGGGGCGGGACCAGCAGCGGGCCGGGCGAGGGTCGGGTGGAGCACGTCTGGAACCCGCGGTGCAGGTCTGCCCCAAACACGCCTAGGCCAGGGCAGGAGGTATCCCTGGCGCCCCATCTCTCTCCAGCACCTCAGGGCCCCCAGCCGTGCTTTTGAGAAAAGCTGTAAGAGACGCCTGTCACCCCTGAAGAGAGAGCTTGGAGTGCGAAGCTGGCCTCAGTCACTCAGTGTGGGGGGGCCCTGAGCACAGCCTGTTCTCAGGGGCTCTGGCTGCAGAGCTGTGAATAAGGGGGGAGGGACGGCTGGCAGGAGGCCCCCGGTGGGTCCCCGGGGAGGACGCAGGAGCTCAGAGCCTGGCTTTGGGTCCCACTTCCTCCCCCAGGGTCACTCCGAGGCTCCCTGTCCCCAGAGTGTCCTGAGAGCCTGATGAGGCACCCAGAAGCCTCGGTGGGAGAACAGCGAGCCGCCAGAGCCCCGCCCATGCACCCGGCCACTCTGGGCCGGCTGTGGCCCCGCAAGTGCGCCCACTGCAGCCCCAAGCCCCACACAATGGTGCTGGGAGGTGAGCAGGGTGACCAGATGCGGCTGGGGGCTCCCCTCCCCCCACAGGACAGAGAAAAGGCAGCCTCCGCAGGACAGGAAGCAACCCTGCGGCCCTGATCTCCGACCCCGGCCTCCAGACAGCGTGAGCGAGCGGAAAACGTGCGCTGCTGGACCGTCAGTCATGGCCGGCCGAGCCCCAAAGACACGGCCTCTCCCCCGAGCACAGAACCCCCGGCACAGACGTCATGCGTGAGGACCCTGTCCCCTCACCGGCTGCGGGATCACAGGATGTGGCGCTTGGACGGGACCTCCGAACCCTGCGGTCCAGCGACCGTCAAACCTCTGCCAGGTCCTCAGACCTCCTCCCGCTGCGGGTTCGGGCTGGGCAGGCACTCCAGGCCGGGGAGTCCCTCTGGCCACACCCGCCTCCCCGTGGTGTCCCCTACTTCAGAGGCAAAGCGCCACCGTGGCCCTGAGGGAAGCCCCAGCCCCATCCAGGGGACCTGCCAGGCAGGTCCTTCCATCCACCCTCGTGACGCGTGTCTACTCTAAGCGTGTGACCGGCGGCGACGGCCACGCTCACGAGCTCCAAGTCCGTCTAAGAAGAGGCCCCTCGGAGCCATAGGGACACGCATCAAAGTACAGTTATCACAGCTTTAGGGTCTATTCAAACGATCCTCATGTTCAAAGTGTGTGAGGAGCAGAAGAGGAAGGAGGCCGTGGGCAGGGACAGGCTCCTGGAGACAGGAGGCGGCGAGAGCTGGCACGGCCGCGCTCACCTTCTGACACCAGGTACAGGGGTGTTATGGCGGCCGCCATGGTCTCCTCCAGCTCGCAGAAGGGGTTCTCCTCAAAGACCAGCGTGTACAGCGTGACTCCCAGCGACCACATCTCCAGCTCTGGCCCCTTGTAACTGACAGAAGGAAGCAGTCATGACGGGCGGGGGGCACAGGCCGGCCCGAGCCCCCAGTCACCAAGCTCGGCTCCTGGGAAGGCTGGCCGCACATCCTCAGTGTCCCACACGTCGTCCTGCAGCCAGGTGCCAGGACAGAGAAGCCAGGCCAAGCCACAGCGCTCGTGAGCGGGCGGCCAAGCCTGGAGACAGACGCCGACAGCGTGGACAAGGCCGGGCACGTGTTCCCCTGGGCAGTGAGGGGGCTTCCTGGAGGTGGTGCAGAGGGCAGGGCACCAGGCCCCGCAGGGACTCAGCTCACAGGGCCACTGGGGGTCACTGTGGTTTCCCAGCAGGGTGCCGTGCCCTTGGGGAGGTGGCTGAGGGGACATGTGATGACAGGAGCTAGTGGCCCTTGAGGACAGAGCAAGGTGCAGAGAAGAAAGTGAACCAGTGGTAGGAGGGGTCCAGCAGCAGCACCCATGAGGAGCAAACCCTGGGGAGAAGATGGAGGGTGTGCTGCTGTCGTTCTTGCTGTCACAGCCACCACGTGCAGACACCTCTGAGAGGCCAACGCCACCAGCGTCCTCAGAGCTGGGGCCACATGGCCTCTGTTGCCCCCCGCATGGCAGCATAGCAGCCAACAGGAGCAGGCGGGTACGTGTGGCTATGCCAGTAAAGCTTGATTGACAAGGACAAGTGGTGGCCAGACTTCGCCAAGGGCCAGTCAGCCAAGCCCCACAGTAGAAGGACCTTTAAATTGATGAGGGAGGAAGCAAGCTCCTGAGACAGGGTCCAGAGTCAGGGCTCAGCAAACCTCTGCCCGAGACAGGAAAGTATAAGGGGTGGAGGAGGGAGCACAGAGGAGGAGGGAGCGTGAGGGGTGCAGGAGGGAGAGGAGGAGGGGGAGTGTAAGGGGAGGAGGAGGGAGCGCAGAGGAGGGAGCACAGAGGAGGGAGCACAGAGGAGGTGGGAGCACAGAGGAGGAGGGAGCACAGAGGAGGCGGGAGCACAGAGGAGGCGGGAGCACAGAGGAGGGACCGCAGAGGAGGGAGCACAGAGGAGGAGGGAGCACAGAGGAGGCGGGAGCACAGAGAAGGTGGGAGCACAGAGGAGGGAGCACAAAGGAGGAGGGAGCACAGAGGAGGAGGGAGCACAAAGGAGGGAACGCAGAGGAGGGAGCACAGAGGAGGGGAGGGGAGGGGTGGAGGAGGGAGCACAGAGGAGGGAGCACAGAGGGAGCACAGAGGAGG
>PVKE010019847.1:0-28070 GCA_004027555.1 Craseonycteris thonglongyai | reverse complement strand
TTTTAGCACCTACTTCATTTGTGCCTGCTTAAGACTTGGGTTACTAGGAGAAAGAACAGAAGCCAGCTTGCCCCACTGAATCAGGGATTCGTGAGGACATCAGCGTCACTGCCTGGAACGCACAAGAATAACTTGAACTCCAGGACTTTGCAATGAATGCTTAGAAACAGCATTGCACATTTCCAGCTGTGCGCAGGCTGAAAGCAAGACGAACTTTTCCAGGAATCAGACACTGAGGGTGTGAAAGTGGAAGCCTGTTTGCACCAGGGCTCCTTCCCCAGGGTCACCTGCAGCCCAGGAGCGGCCAGCGTCAGGCTTGTTTGGTCTCACTCAGAACAGTGACCTTTCTCAGATCCTTTTGCCAGCACTGGGCCAGAACCTCTGCCCAGAGGAGGTTGAGGGGCCTCAAGGGCCTGCCTCTCTGCCTTGGTCAACAATCCATTCTTGCTCCAGCCAAACTGCAAAGAAGAGATGCTTACTCTTCCCACTGAAAGGTCAACTTGAGACAGAAATAACTCATCCTGACTCCAGTCTAACTAAAGCACAGCGAATATTGACTTTCAGCACTTACTTTGTTCCTGAAACAAAGCTACAAGTGTTCACAAAAATGGATTGCTCCTCTATACTTAGATTGTCCATATTTTTTTTCAATTATTTCTCAAATGAATTGAATATTTATTTCTGGACATAAGAATACCTGATTTTAATTTAGATATGTTTTTCTTATCTACAGTACTATTTATATCAGGTGAATATATGATTATAATTTCAAAAAAATATTTAGACATTTCTGTGAAGTGTGTGTGAGGTGTTTCAGAATGAGTCATTAGATTTTGAATTACCCCTTATCAGATATATGTTTTGCAAATATTTTCTCCCATTCCATAGATAGTTTAGCTAAAAGGTTAAGTTTTTGAATTAAACACAGAAATGTATAAATTTGGTTAGTAATTGTAGTTAAGGTTCATAGCTTCTCTCTCTCCATTTTTTATTGAGTGATGATAGTTAAATGGTAGTTAATCTGCTTTTGCAAGCAATGGTCAGTTCCCAGGAACATTGCAATAGATAACAAAGCTATGCTAGAGTGATTTAGAGATAGTATTCAGTTGTTCTGCAGGAATCAGGAGACTGGCTGAACATAAAGATCACATGAATAACCACAGGCTCCAAGAAGTCTATACTCACAGAAGATGACCTCTTAGATGCAATGACAATGCGGAAGAATTGACACAAAAATCCCTGGGACCTGCTTTCTACCTAAAATCGTTAACCTCCCTTATTTGATTTAGAATCACTTAATTCTCCCTTTGCAGGTGAAGTTCCCTTTCAAACACTTAACTGGGTTTGAGTTTTTCATCTGTCTCCTTTTTTGGCTGCCTCTTCATATAAACTCTTTCCTTGTTGCATACTTGATTGCTTCATGATTGGGACTGCTGTGCATTGAGCATATGAACTTGGGTTGAGTTACAATTCTATAGGTTGCTTTTTCATTCCATTAGTTACTGCCTTTGCTCTGACAAAGCTTTCTAGTTTGATGTACAATAGTTCCATTTATCTATTTGCGCTTTTGTTACCTGTGATTTTTGTGTTATATTAAAAAATTCATTGCCAGTTCACATTTCGTGAATCTCTTCCCCTATGTTTTTTTTTCCCAGGAATTTTATAGCTTCAGGCCTTATGTTTAAGTCTTTAATATTTTAAGCTGATTTTTCTGTATGGTGTAAAGTAGGGGTCCAATTTTATCTATTCTTTTTGCATGTGGATGGATATTCAGTTTTCTCAACACTATTAGTTGAAGAGACTGTCTGTTCCCCATTGTTACGTTTGTCAACCATCAGTTAATTGTGTATATATGGATTTTTTCTGGGACCTCTGTTCTTTTCCATTGGCCTATATAGCTATCTTTATACTAATACCATCTGTTTTACTTCCTATAACTTTGTAATTTATTTTAAAATCAGGGAGTGAGAAATCTGCAGTTTATTTTTTTTTTTTTGCAAGATTACTTTCACTATTACATGTCTTTAATTGTTCTATATAAATTTTAGAATTTTTTTCTATTTTTGTAAAACATCATATATATATATATATATATTCATTTTTTACCCACAGTACTATTATCATACCTAAAGGCAACAATTGTGTAACATCAAATTTTACCTAGATGGTATTCAAATGAGTCTGATTATATCGTAAGTGTATTGTTTAAGTTGGTTTGTTCAAATTGTGATTCAAAGTTTATGTATTGCATGTGGTTAATATACATTTAAGCCCCTGTTAACCTGAGAGTTCCTGTTTCCATTTCTTCTTGCCAAATATTGGTTGCTATTTCCTACAATGTGGGTAGCAAGTCTATGACATTGTTTAAAACATGTTCTTTTACTTAATGAATTTTCTATGAACCAGGAAGGTCGGTCTTTGGGCTGCACCAAATAGTTTTTTTGGTAAGAAAATGTCCTAGGTGGTTATGTGTACTTCTTATTGTGTCACATCTGATGGTACATACTTTCTGGTTGTTTCTCTCTCTCTTTCTCTCGCTCTCTCCCTCTCTCTCTCATGTTAAAATTAATCTTAAGATGAGTCTATCTCTGATTAATCTGATCCATCCATTATAAGGTTCTCCATCAGTCTGTCATTTGACAATTTGAACAACCATTAATAAATGTTTTCTAGAGGTATTATTTCATCAGGGAAAATATTGCACATTATTTCTCTCTTTCTGCATTTCTTAGAAATATTTCATAAAGGAGAACGTTCTCTCATCAACTATTAGGTTATACTCACATACATTTTATACCAAAAAGGCAGAATAAATGTTCAATTTTTAAATTTATTCCTAATAAACTAGGACCATTTATATATCCTTATTAAGATCTTTTCAATATAGCAAGATCTAGACAAAATTTTTAGTTTTATTGTATTTTCTTATTTTAGGGTGAGATAAAATTGTTTTGGGGTTGATTTCTTTGGTCTTCATTTGGTTGTGCATAGAGTGTAAAATCCTCTTATAGGAGAAATGATTGAACAGAAATCATTCCTCATCTAGAAATGCTATGATTCAGGATGGTGACAGTGAAGAGTTGGTGAACTAGAGAGGAAGTAGAAATGAAAATGAGAATTTTTTCTTTTATGAGGGGGTTTGAAATGAGATGGAAAGCATGGAGCAGAGAATGGGATAGAATAACAAGGGATACCATTTTTCTTGGTATACCTTGTGGTCTAGTTTTGATGAGTAAAAGCTGTTTTTACAAACTCAAAGTCAAATAAATAAAATAAATGAGAATGAAGGAGGTACATTGAATACAAACAGAAAAAGAAGAAGAAAAACCTAACACAACACACTAAAGCAGGTAATAAAGAACCAAATTAATTATTAAGTCCAGTATTTTGACTATATGTACTTTCCGGCTAGAGGCAAAAAAGAATTATAAACAAATTAGTCATTGGTAGGTTTATTTGTTATATAGATTAGAAATTCTGAAACTACTTAATATGTATTCCAGGATTGAGAAAATATATAAATGAATTAAGCCTAGTAGGAGTCAGAAAAAAGGCATTGCAAAAATGGAAAGAGGCAAAAACTGGGAGAGGCAACCCACTATGGGCCCTGAGCATCCCTGCATGTTCTTATTGGGTGTGCTGAGAACGCCAGGCCCTGATCACTCTTTACCCAGACCATTTCTCAGGGTTGGATTTGCAAGCAACCTTAAGAGATAAAGTCGTAACTCCCTCTCAGACAAAGAAATAGGTTGCTGACTTTGCTATGAAACAATGAATTCTTCTCATTCAGTGTTCTCCGGCTGCAATGTAAATCTCTTTGCTTCAATCTCAAATGTCAGTTGACTAAATATTCCTAAATAGTGAGCAGATTATGTTTCTGTGTCATCAAGAGTCAGGCACCAGGAGTACACTGCAATGTGAGAACATACAGCATTTTATGAGATGAATTCCAAAGCTGTATAAAATAATCAGCAAGTAATGAAATAGAAGGAGTGAAACATGGATCTGTAGTTGCTGTTCAGAGACTCAGTAATCTAATCATCACAATTTAAGTGAGAGAAATACATCTCAGTGAATCATTTAGCAACCCTCTGAGATTTCAGTACATAAAAATCTTTAAAGGAGGAAACTTCAGCAACCTTTATACCAGTTTTTTTCCACCCTGAAGGACTGGAAGAATATAATACCTGTTCTTTTTCTGTCTAACAAATTGGAAGATTATAATATAACATAAATCTATAATAGAACCTAACTTCCTGCCAATCCCCCATGATGGTTCCTTCGTCTGTTGAGAAATTGATAGCGTTTATCAAAGGTAAGCTCTTAAAGGATGGAGATGAGTTGCTACAATCTCATGCAAATCCTAGGAATGTAAACAGTAAATATACTAACATGAAAACTTCTTTATAAGCTAGTCCTTATTTTCTGTGTGGACTACCTTACTTAAAATATTGTGTAATTTTTGAGATTATTTTATAGTCAGAATATTTTACTCATAATGCACAATCAAATTATAAGCTAAATCTCTTTTGAAAGATTTCTAATTCCTTTTGCTTGCGGATATTAGATCTTTTGGTGGCAAATACATGATTATGTTGGAAGAAGAAACTCCAACTGAGACACTAATACCGGCAGGGCTTAGTGACCCATGGGGAGTGGGAGGACGGTGCTGCGTTGATTCTTCCAGGAAAGGACCCAGGTGAGGCAAGAACACAGTAATCGATGAAACAAAGAACCTGAGTGAGACCAGGAGTTTAGGGGACAGAATTAGCTTTTGCAAACAGGGGTGTCTGCTTCTCTGACAGAAGGAGGAAAGGAATAGGATGGGTGCACATCATGCAATTTTGAGAAGGAGAGGAGAGAGTTGAAGCAGTTTAATGTAAATAACCTTCAACTCCTTTGTAAAATCTCTATAGGTCACTGGCAAGGAGTAAAGGGAATAATGGTAGAGATGGGAGTTTGAGGGAAAAAAAGAAATTTTAGAAAACTATTGTAGGTAATGCAACAGACAGAGGCCTGGAGAAAAACTTTCCGCGGCAGAAGAGGGCTACATAAGCTTGCAAAGCCTGGCTTAAAACACTGAGGATAGTGCTGTGACTTGAACACTTTGTTCTGAAAATGTACTCGTGCAGAAACAGACTCCAGTTTCTAGATTAGAAATTACCATGTTGATTGTGGTAAAAAGGACACAAGCATGAACTTTCAATGGTATTCAACTTATGTGAACCTGCTGCAGGTCCATATGTGTGAAATGACTGGATGAAGAAATGAATGAATAAATAGATGCATATGTTCCTTTCTGTCTCAGAGTTCATTCACATGATCACAACAATCTATTATATTTGGCTTTTTGTTGAGACTAACTCAAAAGCAATATGTGCCAACATTTTTCAGAATAGGTGGCCATCTGGAGAGAAATAGTCATTACCTCTTAATTAGAGAATTCTAGAAAAGACATGTGTTGTAAGTTTGAAAATCACTAGAAACTTTGTTGCAGTTCAAACTTCTCTCCTTCTGGACTCAATTTTCTTATCAATGAGGGGAAGCCAGGATGGCTCAGTAGGTTGAGCTTTCGCTTTGCCCCAGCCCATGTGGACCCATATGCTGAAGTGGGGTGTGCTTCCCACTTGGGAGCCCCCCAGCCTGGTTCTCATCCTGTGCAGCCCCTCTCACTTGTGTGGAACAAAACCATGTCAGAAAAAAAACTGATGATGTACAACTACGGAGACTGCTCTGGGCCCTCTCCCTTCTCTCTGTCTCTCTCTCTTGTCTTTATTTCTCTGTCTCTGTCTCTGTCAAAAACAATAAAATAAAATAAAATTCAAAAAAAATTCTTATCATGAGAGCCAAAAATATTGATCATTTGTACTTTTCGAGGCACATGCTAAGCACTTTGCATGTAGTATAATATTTTATTTTTTACAATAACCCTAAAAGGTAGGTACTATATATATTACCATTTTGTAGGTGATTAAATAAACTAAGGAGCAAATTAATTAAGAAGCTCAAATTCATATGTCAAAAAATGAAGGAAGTAGTTTCTAATCTGGATTGTTTGACTTTCACACTCACATACCTAGGAACCACGCTATGTGTATATTCATGTACTTAGAATAATTAAATTGGAATTCTGAAATTCAAAAGGTCATTTGAGGACAAATGTAGAGCCACCAGAAAGAACTTATAAGAAAGTCTTCACTATCTGCCAAATTCAGAAAGGCTAATTTTTTAAGATGTGAAAAGAAAAAAAGAAACTTTCATGGAATGAGAGTCTACTTAAGTCATGATTGTGAGGAATCATTGCCCTTGCTTTTCAAATCTGGAATGCATAGAGCTAACAGATGTGAAGACCTGCCAAGATATTCTCCAACTCAACCAAGCTTTTGTAGCAGCAATACCCACCCTAGGTGATTAATTGGAGTGTTATGATGGCATGCAAAACTTACCTCTTTTGTTGTTGTTGTTGAAACATAAAACTAATGAAGTTTCATTCTAAAACTTGGGGTTTAATTCCCCCCCACTCCACGATCTTATGTTGTGTTCCCAGCCTTCCAAAAGTTCTCCAAGTCCATGTTTACTTTTTTCTACCATTAAAAGGTGCCCTGTTGAAAAATTTGAAAAGCATGGCTTGAGGCAAATAAGTATTTGTATGTGCATCAAATTCATCTAGAAATTAAAGATAAAAAAAAAAATTAGGGGGAAGCCGGGGTGGCTCAGTGGGTTAAGTGCTCACTTTGCAGCGCCGGGGACCGAGGATCGAATCCCGGCCCTGGCCCATGCGGACCCATGTGCTGAACTTGGGAGTTCTCCCAGTTCAGTTCTCTCTCTCTCTCTCTCTCTCTCTCTCTGTCAAAAACAATTTAAAAAAATTAAAAAAATAAAATTAGGAAAACTGTTTTAAGAGCCCCAAACAATATTAAAACATATAGAAGCCCATAGTTTCTTTATCTCTGCTTCTTGAGGGTTAAATTAATCCAGAATTGCAAGGGCTTCAGCTTGCATTATAGGGAAGGGAGTGCCCAGTCCAGATCATGGCCATAATTAATTTGCCATCACTACTCTATCCTGAGAATACAAATGCAAAAAGAGAAGCTGAGACTTAATTACTGACAAATATGCTGTGTGTATTGAAAACCAGAAAATTTGCAGCTGTCACCCAGACTCCTCTATTGTGCCAACTGACAACGAGCCACAAAAGGGACAGGAGGTAAATGCAGGGTACATGCCGGAGCCATTCTGATGAAATTTCTAGGGAACAATTTAATATGAAAATCAGCTGGTAAAAGAGACCAGCTGCTTATTTAGAAGGATGACTCAAGCTAAAAACTCTGTGCCTATTTCATAATGAAAGATTGCCAATATATAAACCTTCATTTGGCAGGGGTGAGGGGCGAGGTCGGGGGGAATGCTGGGTCTCAATGTGTAATGGGGATGCTTGTGAATTTCCAAAGGTCTGAAGGAGCCATTTTTCTGAGTCCACTCAAAAGTCAAAATTTATTGGGAAATCCAGTATATCGCAGCTTTTTAAGTGACTTATCAATATGCCTAAATCTTTCCACATTGCATGAAACTTCAGAAACAGAAATCTGAAATTTTTTTGTGTTAGACCACTAACCAATCTTCCGGGTCCAGCCTCACCTGAATCTCACTTGTAGAGTTCCCAGATGCATCCACTTCCTGAGATGCAAATCAATATACTCTGGGGTACATGCACTACCAGCCTAGCCTTGAGCTTTCTTTGACTTGCCACATTGAGTACCACGTGACCATCTAACTTTCAGCTTTCAGAATTTTTTGCATGACCTCCTCTTCTATTCTCTTTGCTCTTGTGGAAAAATCTGCCTTACCATCCCCTGAGGCAGTTTCTTATTCCCACATGACATGGTTAATATCAAAATTATATTGCATTCTATAAAGGGATCTTTTAGCCACATCTGTCATGAGAACAATTCAGTTTACCCTTTCTCCCTCTTCAGTTAGGGTATTTATGTTTTATTATATCTCCTCAGTTTATCAAATCCAAAAATATTAAAAATTTAAAATAAAATAGATCACATCTCCATAGTAAGAGGAACACTGTGAAAATTTCTAGAAATAAAAATAACATGATATTTACGGCTTTCCCTACCATCTCAACATGCTATGCTTGTAATGACATCTACCTACAAATGAAATTTTGTGGTTATAAAATAAAGTATGTAGTTCAAAAGCTTTCATGCAGATGTTTTCTTGCTTGTAAGCAAAGGTCTGAGGTCTTATATCTTTGAAGATTGCTTTAGAAAAATAGTTTAGCGTTTAGAATCTGGTCTATTAAGTCAGAGTATGGTTGTCAGGAAAGTTTAACCATCCTTGCTCTCAAGGACTCCAGGCTTCTTTTCCTTGGGTCTTTTCAGAAATTTCTTTGAAAAAATACATTCAAAAGCATCCAGTAGGTCTGTCACCATCTTGATTTCCTAAAAGTTGCTTGAAAAAGAGCCTGTATGTCTTCACGTGTTCAAAGTTGTAATTCATGCCAGTGGGAACATATAACAAGGACTACACAGAATTTCACATAACTTAATTAAATGAACAGTAAGAGAAAAGAACTTGTTTGAAGAGTTGAAATAGTACTAAATTTACCTTATATATCTTTTAAGATCTCTATGGGCTGTGAATTCCTCTTGGAAAGTTATAAATGTAGTTCTTTATGGTACAGCAAATGATAAATGTTTGAGTTAAGTGATGAATCTGACCATATCAATGTACTCACGATTCCATAATAAGGAATAAACAGTATTATCTTTACCATAAGAGCTTCCACTTAGAAAAGAAAGAAGGGGAAGGCCACAGAGAGGTGAGTGGTCCATAACATATATCCCAGTGGGATGAAGAGGCATGATTCCCTGCTCTGTAGTAGAATAAAGTCCTCCAGGAACGATCAAATTCACTGAAGTGCTCCTTGTTCTAAAGACCTTCTTGCAACACCTAAAGGCAGCCTAGGGGAAGGGTCCCTTTTCAGGACTACATTGCTCTAGCACCTCTTCTTCTGTTGGTATATTTTGAGGGGTGATGGTTGCCTTTGCTTCTGAGCACCCATGGTCCTTTTTTCAAATACTGGCAATATACTCCCTTAAATTTTCAACTCAGTGCTGATCTTTTGTTCATCTCACAAATATTTATTGCCCGTGTATAGTTTTCCAGGTATTATTCTAGATGACTGGGATACATAAAGGTTTGAAAAAAATATAAATTATTAGCATTAAAGGTGGTTGTGTGCTACTGGGAGCAGGCTGACAATAAAAATTTAGAGCACAGTAATATGGAAGCTATATTTCAGAAGATGATTCGTGCTGGTAATAAAGAAGAAACAGAGCATTAAAACAGGCTCAGGAATGGAGGACAGAGACGTGGTGGGAAGGAAGATGGCAACTTTTTAGCATTCACAGGGAAAACCAGAAGTCTAGAGAGTGGAGGCTCAGTTAATCTGACCCCGGATCCTAGCCTCCCTCTCAGTGACAGAACGAACACCTCTGCACGGAGTACACAGGTGGTGTGTGGGAGGGGCATTTAATCAACTCCTTTGCTAATGCACAACAAGGATGTGTAATTTCTGAGGAAAGAGGTTGCCCTACTTTTACCAAACCTAGACTTAACTAAATTTACCATTTAAAGTTCATTCTTTGCAACACCCACTGCCCTCAAGTAAAAAATTCTGTTAGAACTCTTTTAATTTCAAATGACAGAAGAAAAAAAAGGCTCAAAATGGCTCAATAGTACTTGTTGGCTCAAAGGGTCACATGTTGAAAAGTCAAGGGCCTGGCTTGAATCCTGGAACTCAAGTGATACCTTCAGCTCTGCCTTTTCTCTGCTTCCCTCTGAACTGATAGTCGCCTTTGGGGCCAACTAAGGGAGCCTCCAGCATCTTAGATTCACAATGTTTCAGTTTACAGCAACCACAGATACAGCTTCTTATCCCAAATGCAAATATGAATTCCAGAGGACAGTGTTGGGCTGGTATCAATCAGGCACCCCGCTCTCTGAAGGATCACTCCTGGTGCGTGTGTGTGTTCATGTCTATGCTAATAGAAGGAGAAAGGTCTCTGTCAAATCTCAGCTACTTCATATCCGTCTCTGTGGTGATGGGGGCAGGGAACGGTGACAGAACACTATTACTGACAGTCCAGGTGAACCAGGCAGAATTGAGAAGCGGTGCTTTCTCGGAAGAAGGGATGCTGGGCAGTCAAAAATCTGGCAACCTTAAGTTTCCTGATATCACCTTAATAAGCATTACTGGCATTACATAGAATTAAAAATTGTATTTGTTTGTTTCTAATTCTAATGTAATGGTCTATTCAATTATTTCTTCTCTGAATTTTAGATTCTATGTTCCAATTATTTTATATATGTCTTATTTTATGTTTCACTTCCAACTCAGGTTTACTTCTGAAAACAATTTGGTTGTCTATTATAATTGGGAAGGAGCCCTTTTTTTTTTCCTGACATTACATTCTACCGCATATAGTACAGTGATTAATAAACTGAATGTTGGTGTCAGAAAGATCTGGCCTTGAATGTTGGCTGTACCATGTGCTAACTGGGTATCTTCCAGCAATTTACTTAATCCCTCCAAACCTTTCTTTTTCTAATATATAAAATAGGAAAAATGATAGACTCATAAATATGTTGTATTAAGTGAAATAATTATGTAAAGATTTTAGTATATCATTTGTCACATAGGAAAGACTAAATACGTTTTACTATTAATACTAAGTATTACTATTATTAAACAGAAGAATTTTTCTTGGGAAGATGAAAATAATGACCATAAATGTTTTCAATATAGACTGTGTTTATAATTCATGATGTCTGATGAGTTATTTCATTAAATTCCACAAGTAATTTTAGTGTTATTTATTTACATTTTTGGTGTAATAATGAGAATTCAAAAGAAATACTGGGCTGTTCAGGAGGCAAATTGGTGGCTAATATATCACACTGATGATACATGTCACTTAAAATATACCTATCTGTGTTTTAATTATAACAATATTCAATAAATTAGCCAAAACTTTATAAGTACGATGTGCCAGGCAATGTGTTTATTTTACAAAAGTTCTGGATTAAGGACCAAACTTCTGTTAAATGGTGAGAGCACTCTTGCACATTCTGCTAACAATGAAATATTATGCAATTAGCACAAAGTACCATTTGAATGAACTGAAGGGTGAGCTGCATAATGAGAAACTAATTACAGGGAGAGATCCTGGCTGCAGATATTTGTAGAATATTTCTTTTCTGACAAAATGCAGAATACTTATGTGACATTTATGTGAATCAGCCGATTTCTGGGTAGAGATAATACAGCAAAAAATTATTATCTTAAATCAAGAGGAAGGATACTCTGTGCCCATTATTTCATACTTTAATGTCATACTCTTTCATAATCAACCACAAATATTGATTTTGCCTCCTGTGTGTACAAGCAGAGATGAGAAAGATTGATACGAGGTTATTTCCCCCTGAAAGTATCCATAATTTGTGGGCTCATAATGAACTGTTTTCTGACTCAAGGTTTGTAACAAATAACTTCTTTCTCATGATTTATAAAGGTAGACTCAAACTGAGTAAAACAGCTTACATTTCTTTGCTATATTTGATAACTTAGCTCAATCTCTGCTCATTGTGTCTAAAAGTGACATAATATCTCAAAAGGTGTGGCAATAGAAATACCCTCTACCCTCTCCCAACTCTGTCCAATCTCCAAGAAGCTAATGTAACCTCTAGAGCCATCTGAAGTTAACTCAGGAAAGGTAGACTCTGAAATTTTTATATTAATTTTAATAAATCTAGGTCTTACTCAAGTAAATTTAAAAGATGACTGTAGCTGATTATTATATATTCAAAACCAAAAATCAAGTCCTGCAGTCTAACCCACAGTTTAATAAGAGAACAGAGGACATAAAATTCAGGCTGCCCCAGAATATCTTATTTGAATGGCGATGATAGATATAAATCTAAAATTTATTGTAATAACTATAATAGAAATTTACTTTTGTGCAGTACTTCGCAGTTTGCAAATTGCTTTCACATATCTTATTACTGTCTACACTAGCTTGTGGACATCTCAAACAGCGGACATTCTCATTCATTCATGTTGTCACCTTCAGGCCTCACAAGTTCCATTGGTACCCTCTTGCAAATTCCTGGGGTACTAATTGTAGCCTTCCTTATAAGTGTGTGTCCCAATTCTACAAAGCTTACCTATTAATTTCAAACTTTAATAATCCCAGCCACAGGGGGGAACCTACCACCTGCAGTTACTACCTCTGTGAATCACTAGTTCTACCTATTTGAATTTTCAGCTCTCTAATACTTGATTGACAAGTCTTCATATTAAATCTTATTAAATTAACTAATATGGCTTCTCTTTCTTGACTGGACTCTGACTAATAGAGGAAAGTAGTTTGAAGTAATGTTGGGGAGACTGAAATAAGCACTTTGGCTGAGTTCATCATTTTGAAAGCTTACTTGTGCACTTCACATTCATACCTTTAAATACAAAACTTGCTTAATAGACATTTTTCACTGGGGTCTTACTATCAATTTGCATCAACTCCCATATTCCATTCCTCCAACTGGCAAATGCGTTAGGGCTCCTAATAATTATAACTAGAAATTTTCTTATGCTGGCTGTTTGTTTTTATTTTTTTGTTGTTTTTTTTTAAATTGATACTTTGGGCTTCAGTTTTGACCACATCATTTTGTGAACTGCATGCCATTTCTGATAGGAGAAAGAGAAATACGTGAAGGAACTAAGGCAAATGTTACCTCTGGTTCATTTCCTGAGAGTCCAAACCTGGTTATCATTTATCTTATTAAAGAAATGGTTGGTTGGGTTGGTCTTGTGCTTCTTAGAATTTTTATTGAGCACTTTGCAAAACCTTAGGTCTCTTGGTATTGAAATGAAACTAGAATTTCCAACTTTGAAACCACTCTTTAAAGAAAGTGCTTCAAACATTCTGACTGAAGAGTTGATTTCTTCTGTTTATTAACTAAGTTTGTTGTTACCTAATAATGTACAACTAGTACACATAGTAAAATACTGCATGCCCTGTTTTTAAGAACTCAGTTTGGTTGCTATCTAACTCAAGTGATTCCCAAGTCTCACCTATCAGCAATCTCCTAATCAAATCTGTGACCAGATGCAAAGTCTCAGCATCGTCATTTTTATCACCCTTTGTACAATGTTCCTTTTTTCACCATTACAGCCAACTATTCTTTGTAGTAAAATTTTCCCTTTTACTGACATTTTCAAAAACAGTATTTTTACTTTCTAAAAAACAAACAAAACAAAAACTAGACCTCTGGAAATCACTTGACTTCTGCGTGCCTCCAGTTCCAACACTAGCACTATCTTTCATTCAAAGGGTACTTTTTGTCACCCCCTAAGTGGCAAGCACTGTGTCACCATGCCTGGAAATACAAAGACAACCCAGAACCAGGGCCTGCCCTCAAGGAGTCTGCAGTTTCTTAAGATGAATAAACGTTTATAATTCAAGATTGGATATGGTGATGAACAAAAGAAGGAAACAGAGAGCAAGGAAAGCTCAGAAAATCTCAATTGTAGAAGATTAGAAATGGCAGCAAGGGCACCTGGATTGCATTCAATGCTGATGCAGTTCTGCTCACAGCCTGGTGGGGGCACCATCACCGTAGCCAGATATATTAAAGTTAAATGAGTTAAGATCTAAATAAGATGCACCAACAAACAGAAATCAAACTTAAGGAAATAAACTTGGCTAGTGGTTCTCCTTTCTCAAGTGCAGTCCAGCAGTAGTTTCATCAGAATGATTTGGGTGCTTCTAGAAGTCGAGATTCCTGAGACTGATTCTCAATTCTCAGAGTTTCTGATTTACTGACTGTGGCAAATGAGTGACCAAACCTACTTAACCAGCGTGGCAGATGACCCACATGCATGCGGGTCATGAGAGCCCTGATCCAGGAACTTGATGCCAGGCAACAGGTAGTAGGGCAGAGGAGTAGATGAAGTTACAGGCGTCAGTACGACAAAAGCAGATGTGTTGACAGGCAGGCAAACAAACCGTCAGGGACCTTGGGAACATGAATCCGCGGATCCAGGGAGGTTAAAGCATGTGCCCCATCACCTTTTATGTGGCCCAGGATGTTTGGGATTTAAGGTTTAGGACTGTGGTAGGTGAGAATATAGGGAGAAAGCCAATTGAAGAAAGCTCACATTTTCCAAGTGTTCTAGGTAGTATATCAAAGGATTTGGGCATTGTAACATATCCAGGATTTAGTTACTAGAAATGGCAGACAAGATAAGAAAGGCAGAAGCCTGGTTACTAGAAGTAAGACAAAAGCACATCTTAAGTCACTTTTTAGTTCTGGTTCCTTTTAAGAATCACTTCAGAGAAAGAAAAAAGAAAAAAGAATCACTTCAGGGATGCCAGGATAGCTCAACAGGTTGAGCACTGCCTTGCAACTGCAAGGTCTGGGGATCGAATCTCGGGCCTGGCCGGTGCAAACCCATGTGCTGAACTGCCCCCAGTTCAGTTCCCGCCCCACTTGGCCCCACTTCCACCTGTGTGGAATGAAGCTATGTCACAACTAATGATGTACAACTATGGAGACTGCTCTGGGCCCTCCCTTTTCTCTCTGTTTTTTTCTCTCTCCCTCTCTTTCTCTCTCTGTCAAAAAATATGATGCTTGTTTAAACCAGTCTTGCTAGCATTAGAATATTTGCATGTTCCATGGCCTTATGTCAACATTATGCTATTTTTCAAAGAAATTTTAACTTTACTTTAGTTTTAATTTCATCTCTATGTAAAACACAAATGGCATTGATAAATCACATCAAAGCAAAATATGAGCTAAAAAAAGTTAACCAAGTTAAACTTTTTTTTTTTTTTTTGCAGATGAAGCCTCTCTTAGAAAAGAAAATGCTTGAAAATCACAAGACAATCGGTTTCAAAAAATCAATAAATTTATGCTAATACATAGTGTCCAATTCCATGGGATGCCACCCAATTGCAATTGAGCCAGGCCACCTGATTCCTTCTTCCACTGGTAAAGACCACGTCATTTGAACCAGCTGCTATGGATGTGGTTCAGAAAACTGTCCCTGAAAAGAACTCTGGGCCATCTGTGCTTGCAGTTCTATTAATAAAATGTTCTCCGGAGCACAGACCTTCATCCTGTAACCTCTTATCAAGACTTCCAACATGAGAATTGGAGAGTATCACTCCTCAGCACTTCTCGTTTCATTGGGAGGGCACCAATGTGATGAGCAGGGATTCCAAAGTATGGTGGGAACCAAACAAGTCTGCGAACTCGGGAGGTCAGGAGTAGACCTTTTTACATTCATCTTGAGCAGGTCAGCACTGCTCCTGACCAAAAATTGTGTATTGTCTTGAGGCATCTTGCAAGTGTCAAGCACTGTGCAAGAAGACTGGCAAGGTTATCTCATAATGGAAAAAGTGAGGAAACTGAGGCTCATCGGTTTAGTAACTTACACAGTGAGTGGCAGATCTAAGATGTAGATACAGAACTACTGATTTCGCCTTCTATTAGGCAATTTTTGTCATTTTACAATGGATTTTTTTTGTTTTGGGTTTTTGTTGTTGTTGCTGTTTTGTTTTTTGTTTGGTTTTGTCTTTTTGGTTGTACTTTAGAACTTCAGCTTTGATTGTGATTTGTTTTTCTTGAGCAAACTTTTGACACAAGTTTTCTGTGGCTCTTGAGAGAAAAGGTGAAATGAGTAATAAAGTGAAGCTGAAGTAGCAGTGAAATTCTTTTAAAATTTATGTTTATGAGATCAACAGGTGCAAAGTATGTAGGGAAAACAACAGAGGATTTAGACACAAGAAAGAGGTAAACCAGGTAAAATATATATACATATGTTTGATAAACTTAAGTGAAATGCTAAAATACACTAAAGATATGAAAAGAATACGTATTGTAATTAGATCATTTTTAGAAAAGAAAAAGAGACGTTATTGCAAAATCCATCATTTCCTCTTTAAGATCATGCAGCTAATGGATGTCAGAAGTACTGCCAAATTACCTAAGACATTGATGTGAAATATGGAAGTAGCATCCTCATGATAGGCTAATGAGATGTGTCATTTTAAACAGGACCGAAAACAACAGTACTTTCCCATTTTAAAGAGTATGTGTGGTCAGCCTACTGACACCTGGAACTTAGCCCAATGAGACTAGGCTGACCACGTGTACTGTTTGAAATGAGATAGTACTGTTGTTGTCCCATTTAAAAATGGTACATTTGGTCAGCCTACCTCATACTTAAGGCATTGGTGAGGGGGAAAAAAATATAAGTACGTCAAGGCAGACTCTGACCACATGTCCCTAATGGCGTTCATCCACATGGATTCATTCTTAAGAACAGTATAAAATTTAAAAAACCTGATTAATGAGGATGATAATTTGAAATGGAGTCTGAACTCAAGCATATGGCATTTGACATAGATATATGAGTATATAGTTAAAATCAAATCCAATGGAGAGCAGATTTAAAAATCTCTCAAGCAGACAAAACCACTTAAGCCATGTAAGCAAAACTAAATCTAGCTTATTTCACAAACCTAAGGGAAGGATAACTGAGGTTATGTCTTATAAATTCCTCTGATAATCATAAACAAGTCTCCCTGATTTCAGTTAGATTCCAACTTAATAAAATAGTCAAATCAAGTAAAGCTCTCAGAATTTTCTTTTGAATGTATATTAGCATAATAATATAAATAATATATATCATATATAGTATATATATGATATATAATATTATCTATGTTCTATATATTTATAACATATAATACTGACAATAATAGAAATGAGAGAGGAGGTTATTAAAATGTTTTTAAAATCTGATATAGAAGTGGGAATAGAAGTGAATAAAGCATCTAAGAAAAATGGTAACCAAGTTTATTCAGTATCTATTTAATGTATCTGGATATGGTTATAATTTAGTAAGAAGATTAAAATGTATTTTAAAATTTCTTATGTTAGGAGAAGAATTAGAAAAGATTTTTAAAGTGTGTAAATAAATATGTAAAGTTGGAAATTAGACTAATGAGATTCCTTGAAGTACATTTTAAAGAGTTTTTAAAAATCAGGAAGAAAAAGAGAAAATATAATATTTAAAAGATTATATTATGGTGCTCAAGCTATTTCCAGGCCAAATTTAGTAGCAAGGCATTATTACCACAACACTATAAGAACTCTGGTTCCTTATTCATGGCCTTATAGAGTAACAAGAGGAAAATTAAAACCCTGTTCACTGTTAATGTGATTATACAAGGTTATGTTATAGGTTTGCTTGATTTTATTTGTTTGGCAGTATTAAAAACAAAAACAGAAATTGTTACATGCTACTGAGTCCTCTTACTTGTATAGAAAAACTGTACAAAAGAAAGGACTTCCAAAAAATGGCAAAAGGAGACCCTTACAAAAAAGAGCAGTGTAAAGTAATGGCAAATAGGAGAATTATGTCCTCAAATGTTAAAAGAAGACCAAATAAATAGCAGAAGAAATTCTCACCTTTAACAAAAAAATCATTGTATCATTGATTATGATGGGGTTGGGGGTTGCGGGGTGGGGTTGAGGGAATGGGGAAATGCTTCAGAATTACCTGGGTAGTTTTTACAAAACCATGCCATACACATGTGTTTGCAAGCACACACACACCAAGAATCCGATGTGCTTACTAGAACAACATGTGTCCAGGATTGTGCAACAGGGCCGTACGGTGCCCTACTGTGGATGTCTGTCTTATTCCTTAAATGTACCAGGGATGGTAAAGACATTTAAAAGCTCATAAGGAGAGGAAAGTAATGGCAGAATAAAGGCAAACACAGATGGCCTGTGGAACATGTTACCCTAGCAGGAGAACCTGAGCCAATTGAAAAGGAAAACAAAACAAACCCCTGAAACAAATTCTGTATAATTATTTTGTCAAGGGAATAAAACAGCCCCAAATTACAAAGCTGAGAAATTTGGAGAATCAATCAAAGAGATGACCAGAAAAAAAAAAAATGATTACAAAAAATTAGAAGAGGAAACTGAAACTTTGAATGGGCGCATGAGACACAGGGATATATAATCCATTTAGTGTTTGTTGAAATTTTATTTATTGCTGGGGAAATTACTGTATATATGACTTTAGGGTAAAGTTATACAGAATTGAATTATGTCAGAGAAGTAGGCACTAATTATTATACACAAATGTTATTATTTTTAATGTGAGTCTGGTCATTTCCATTTAGAAGCTATATAATGTTTACTATAAGAGTTAATGTTTACTCACTGATAGAAACAATAAACTAGGGAAACATTTTTATTCTGGCATATTTATGCTATGGGATTAGTTCTTTATACTCTGCAATATCCCAGACTTGTATCTTTTATTAGGTTCTGTTTCTTTAAAATGTGATTGAATGTTAACTATACTAAGAAAAATAAAAAAAAACCCACAAATTATTTAAAGAACAGCACACTCTCCTTTGGTCTTTGTTTACTGATATCACCTGCATAATTTTTTCATTGTCAACATTGTTTTAGATTTTATTTTCCCAACTACGTTTTTTTTCTTTTTGCCCCTTGAAGAAGTTATTTGAAGGAATGGGCAGTTCCATGTTTAAATCTTTGCAGATCCTTTGATAACACATGATGACAGAACCTTGCTTAAAGTTTTCTTCTGAACTGGGAGCCCTCCCAAATTTGCACACACACAACCTTCAGTGACTTGGAATTGTGAGGCATCATTGTAGAAAAACTGAACCAAGGCAGATGTATGATCCATTTTTAACTCCATCGTGGCTTATATGAGGGTGGGAGGCAAAAAATAGAATTTATTTATTAAAAAATTATGTATTTATTTTTACATGTTGAAACTTCAGTCACCTTCAAAACACTGTTTGATGCAATGCACCTACGAAGATGCTTTTTTCACTGCTCAAAACAGTTTTAGAACTCACTGATTTTGATGCCTTTTAGTGCTTCTGCTGATTTTTGTTTCACCTCTTCCACATCAGTAAAACGTTTCCTTTTGAGGACATTTTTCATCCAGGGAAACAAACAAAAAGTCGCTTGGGGGCAATATAGTGTGAATAGAGAGGGTGGTTCACAGGGGCTATGCCCTTTTTGGTCAAAACCTACTGAACATTCAGCATGGTGTGGGTAGGTGCGTTGCCACTCCTCGTGTTGATTGTGTACATCACCCATCAAGAAATAGGCAAATGGATTGAAAGAGCCCCCAAAAAATTCACTGAAGCCATCAGCAGCCTCTCACAACAGTGCCAGCTGATACACTGATGCGGAGGGGTTCCTAGCACACTCACCTAGTGGCGGAAACCTCTACTACAAGGGGCCTGCCCTTCCGGCTTTTGGGGGGGTCCCTCTTCATAAATAAGCAGTCAAGGTATATAAGTAGATCCCGATAATTTATCAAACCAAGTAAAAATTTCCTGTGGTTTAGTGGTTCTGGTAAGCATATGATTTTATTTGAAACTCTATGTAGCTCATAAAGATCAAGAGGATGAACAATTAGAAATTGCCTGTATAAAAAAATTAATTTCCAAAATTTATTATACTTTTGCCACCCAAAATGAAGATTCATATGACTTATTGCACTCCCACTCAGAAGACTACATCAGGATTTCCTTTCCATTATTACTACTTTAGCCTCCATTAGTAATTATGGAGGTCCTTTCCCGGATACCATCTCTCTATTAGCGTGCAAAGTTGGGAACTGCCTGACCTTTCATGAGGAATAACTTATTTAATGGGAATCATATTAGAGTCGGTAAAACAGTTGTCTTTAGACCAATAAAAATCATTATTCTGAAAAAATATTTCAGATAAATGCCTCTATTACTGGGGCATATTTTATCCCATATCAAGTAGCAAGATAATATCATTTATTTTAAAATTATAGAGGCGTAACCTAGAAGTTTTCCCAAAGTATTGGCATATCAACTGACATAGGATATAAGATGAATACCAAAAAGGGTCAGTTCAGAAGTCTTGCAGCCCTCAAACATCCCTTTGAAATACCACCTCTGTGAAGGATTTGCTTTCTCTCCTGAGCCTCAATGGAGGCAACTAAACCACCGTGTTTCGTTCAGTTTGTAGAATGGTAAGTTTAGGGTCCGTGTCAGTCACATATGCTAAAATCCTAAATCCCGGAGGGTGAAAGTTGTGCCTGACCTGTGACTTTACAGGTCCTAGCATAGGACCTTGAATATAGTGGGTGTTCAATATTTTTTAAATAAAGTATATTAAATGTGTGACTTAGCATTAGATATAACTGCTTATTTTTTATGTGACACCCACTAATGGTGAAGTTTCAAATTCTTAAATTTAGAAAATTATTCCAAGGGATCATCCATTGAACAAAATATGGAGAATTCTATGAGAATCTTTTTTAAATAGTGTTCATATAGGGGAAAGGTCATATGCCTGAGGAAAATCCCATGGAGAAGCTTCTTTAAAAGCTTTGGGTTCCTGAGTAGCTTCTCCCTTCTCCCAGGACCTTCATGACAATGAAACGTACACTCCACTAGTAGCATTAGAGTTAATAGAATATTGTGCTGGAATTGATTTGACAAGTATATTCTAAACTGCTCTAGGTTTCAGTTATGTTAGAAAAGGAAATGACTTCATAGAACATTGTAGACTATGAAGTACAAGCCAAAAGACTACTCAATGAGCTGTAATTATGTTATTGTCTCTTTCCCTGAACTGACTCTTGATTATGACCTATCACATATTCATTCACAATGTTGATATTCATAAGACTGTCAGCTGGCAACTCTTATATGAATTATTTGCTTCAAATACAATGACAAAAGCATTTCATTGTCTTAAAAAAAATTGATTCACAGGCAATAAATCAAGCAAATCCCTGGGTTGTCATTCACTCGAAATTGTTCATATGTGTATGGAATCAATTCTTTCATTATCCCAAGTGTTTTACAAATATTTAATTCTGGAGAGTAAAAGAGAAATGAACATTTTCAACTTATTCTTTGTTCTTATTCTTTCATTCTGACCAGACTTAGGAAAGTACAAAAGCAATTTTCTTATTATATTTTAAATAGTCCCACAGGACTATGTTCTCCAACAAAAACTCCCAAATAAGTTAAACCACTATCTAACAAATGGAAATTAACAAAACAATAGCCAAACAAACCTATGATAAGACAAAATTTTCTTTACTCTTAGATACTTTTTTATTAATTAATAAATCATGCAAAGGTTATGGCTGATCTGAGCGATACAAACAAAGCAACTTGTGCTATATTTTTTTTAAACACAACCTCCACTTAAGTGAATTGTTCTGTTTGTGAAGTATTGGTCTACATTCTAAATCTATTAATATTTAGAAAGAACCTTGGAATTTTAACTGAATGAGTGGGTTAATTAGATGTTAGGTAATATAGTGAGAAGTATAACCAGGACCTCTGGAGACAATACGTATAACTTTGTAAGTATTTTCTACTTTGTAATGAAGACTGCTACACCACAGCGATGAAAGGAAACTTACCCACACTCTGTTCTCTTTCTACCAGCCAAAAATATATGCAGTAAGAAATAATGGTGAATAAAGGGAAAGGTTAAATGAAGAAAGGATTCTTTCGCTTTAATGGATTTACATAGTCTTCATGTAGGCTTAAAACATATTAATAAATGCATTGCTTGTTAATAGAATAGATAAGCTTGTTTAATTTTAGACTTTCCTATGTGTTACTTAATGCATCTTGGAAAAGATACATTACACCCTAATTCAACTGTGTTAATAAGGCCCATATTGACAAATTACTACTAGGGAAACCATGAGTCTTCAGGTCTCCATTATTAAAGTTCTCTTTGTTCCTTCTACTGCCAAATAGAAAGGCAGAATACCTGCAAGACAGTCTAGGCCAAAAAGAAGTTTGCTCTAGGACACAAAGCTAAAGAGGAGAAAAATGGAGTTTCCAAAGGAGCCTCTGATTAAATGAAAGAAGCCAGGGCAGATAGAAGCACAGAGGCTCACATAATGGTTATTTTGGTCCAGTATTGACCACAGAGAGAAAAAAGGGGTTTACATTGTCATACTTATTCCTATCTCACAAAGTCTAAAGGTTTCTAGGTCACCATGTACCCAGTTTAATCAAAGTGACTTTTAGATGTCACATAACTATATAATTTATCTTTTGGCTAAAGTTAATCAAATAAACTAGGAGGTCTTTGAGGACCAGGCTGACCCTGACCCACGTGCATTCATTCTCCATACCTTGTTCAATGAGGAAACTATTTCAGGCTTAGGCAGTCTTAAAAATAACAAGGAACATTTTTACAAGAACCTACATTAGGTGGGGGGAAAATAACCATTTTTCAGGCGGCTTTTCTTTCCAACACATGATTACACTCTTTATGTTTTGACGTTAGACTTTCAGCATTTATAGGGACAAGAAAAGAAAGGCAACAGTGAGTGACTGGTCAAAGTATCACTGATTGGGCTGGAAGAATAATGTATAAAATTTTCGTTAAACAGCACAACTAGGAAAGGGATATTGAACTACAACCTGGAAGATCACAAGAAAATTTGCTCTAAGTGTCAAGATGTCCAGGGAAGCACCTCACTAGACTATAGCAAACGATGACATCTGGAAAGATCATTCTCTGCATAATTGGACCAAAAAAAAAAAAAAGGATGATTAAAAAAACAAGTTCTTCCTTTTTTAGTGTCATCTATTCGTTATTAATGATTCGTTCTTAAACTACTGAGTTTAAGATAAATAACACTTTGATTAAATTATGCAAACTATAATGTATTTGATTTTAATTATCCACTCATTTATCTTGGTTGGTGGTTAATCTAAAACCTCATTTAGGCCTGATTAGAAATGTTTAACCATTCATGAGTAAATTGTGTATTTTTAATTTTTTTAACTTTTAGCAAAGCCATACATGCTCATATTGAGTCAGACATTTCCACGTAGTTCAAGCATATATTTTAAGGAGTCAAGTAGATGCTTTAGCTAAGTTCTACATGACTTACGAAGAAAACCATAACCTCCTTTGACTTATCACCTTCATCTTATCCTCCAGGCAACAATTTTCATTCTTTTGGATGTTTACCCTTGTATAACCTATTTAGACTGACACTTCCTAAATTTTCAGTTTTAGGCATAAAGTATGGATTTGGTACTTTGGAAGCTGAAGATCACTTCTTTTTCTTCACCATTATATACTTAGTAGGCACACTTCCTATTTCCCCACCTTCCCAATATTGTTCATCACCATTGTGGTTGGTTGGATATTTAGTACTAAGTTATATAGTATGCTCCTGTGACTTGTTCAAGTTTTTCCTCCCTGGAGTCTTCTATTATTTGTTTACTTAGTTTTCTATATGTTTTTTTGTTTGTTTGTTTTTAAATTATTTAAGAAAGGTGAGAAAGAGAGAAGTGGGGAGCGCCCAGAAGAGCCTCCACGGTTGTACATCATTAGTTGCGTCAAGGGTTCATTCCACATAGTTGGATGTGGGGCCGTGCAGGATGGGAACCAAACCAGGGGCATCCCACATGGGAGGAGAGGAACTTTGCTACCATGTCATCCTGGTGGGTACCAGTTGTGACACAGTTCAGCATGTGGGGTTGCATGGGTTAGGGCCAGAAGTCAAACCCCAGACCTCGTGATTGTGAGACAAGCATCAACCACTGAGCTATCCTGGCATTCCTTCTATATACTTATAGTTGTTTCATCCCCCATATGTGCCCTATTTGTATATCTCTTGTCTCATTAAGTTGAAATACATTAGGTACATTCTGTTAATTTCACCTTTTGGAAACCACTTTCGTAAAGTCTCCTGATCTAGTTTCACATAAACGCCTCATCCTCTGGGTCTGCTACTCATGTTATCATCTTGAAAGCTTTGGACCATAATCCTGGGGACTTCCTGTGTGTCTCTCTTGTGCATTTCATGTCTCTTTCATCTTCCCCCTTGGATGTCCTCTCATTTTAGTGGGATGTATCATCCAGAGGTTTCCGGATAAAGGTTGCAAGAACCTTGATTCGTTGTCATCTTGCATTCTAACGAGAAATTAAATTATATTTTGTCCCAATCCTTTTAAGCTAAATGTTTTCTTCTTGGAAGAAGTTAGAGTCTTCTTGTCCCAAATATTCCAAAATTCCAGTTTCATGTGGTTCTGTTTCATTTATTTTACAGGGCATTTCTGTGAACTTTTTTCATATGGAAACTTATGTCATTTTACTCAGGAACCTTTTCTTTAACTACTTTTGACAATTTTTTCCTTTTGCTTCTTTACTTTCTTTTTTCTATGATGTGGATGTTGGTCCCACTGGAATAACTCTCTAATTTTTAATATCCTTTTGCTCCTAGTTTATATACTTGTATTTTATCTTTTTTGTGGGATATTACTTTATCTTTCAAAATATTTATAAAACTGAAAGTAACAAAGACACAGAGACCTATAGACACACTCAATATCTTGGTGATTGCCTGAGGGAAGGGGTGGAGGGGGGAGGGAGAGTGGGGAGGGGAGGTGGGAGTGGGCACCAGCTGTATGGACACACAATAGTTTGGTGGTTACCTGAGGAAAGAGGGGGAGGGGGGAGGGGGAGTGATGAGGAGAGGTGGGAGTGGGCACAAAATAAAATAAATAAATAAATAAAAATTTTTTGACTGTTCTTTATTTCTGCTATTATATATTTAATTCCCATGAGCTCTTTTTTATTTTCTGACCACTTTTTGTATAGTAACCTCCATTGTTGCTTATGGATATATTACCATTTTTGTTTGCTTTTTCACCCTCTTCCATCATTTTTTTTTTTAATATGCTCTTGTGGTGTTGAGTTTTGAGGGGAATCAGAAGTCCCATCAAGATGACTATCTCAGAGGAGACCATTACAGTTTCTGCAGGCAAGGGGACACTAACTGTCTAAGACATGTGGGGAAAAGGATACTTTCACGGGCAAAGAAGCCTTGGCAAAATTTAGGGTTTGATTTTTTTTAGCTTCACCAGGATCTGCTCTGATTTTATCATCCTGGCATTTCAGGATTCTGATCTTTCACAATCAATGTCCTATATTTAACAAGAAAACAGTGAGAGTGGGGAATAATTTTGCATTACTATTCAGCCAAATTCAGGATTAGACTTTGAGTTTGGCTTTCAGATATCTTGATCTTGAAGGCATAGGACACAAGGGTTACTTTGAGAGCAGCCGTAAATGCTCTGGCCTTTTTCTAAGACTTTGATCCCAAACTGAAATTTTCTTTCTCCAAGTTGCTTCCTCTTAGAAAGAACTAAAACAAATATAAAAATAACAAAAAATAAAAACAATAAAAACAAAAAACAATGACTACCCATTATAAAGCTGTATGGCAGCAACTACATGGTCAATTAAAACTACCTTCTAAAAGCATTTGATTATGGATGATGCAAGGCAATAATTGAAGTAACTCTTTTACCTCTCAATGCCATTACCTTGAAAGAGGAATAGACACAGTTTTGGGGTTAGATGAACTCAATTCTCTTTCAAGTGGTATGGTTTAGGATATACCAGAGAAAGTGGATGATGGATAAATGTAAGGAAACAATAGCAAAGATTATAGGGCATTTGCTTCATGGTTTAAATACTCATAACAGTTATTTTTAAAACTCTTAAATGCCTTCATATTTATATGAATTTACATATGGATCTTGCAGTTTTTAAATAAGTGATAAGCACAATACCTGAGTTACTATAACAAGTACATTTAGATTTTGAACAAATTTTGTCAAATTTTGATGAACTGTTTTATAGCTATTTCCAAACATAATTCAAATTTCTTTTTACTAATGTTTCAATAACTTATTCTTCTAAATATCTTCTTTCTACTTGATTTATACTCTGATTCTTTTACATGTGCTCCATCATTTCATAATATATATATAACCTGCCAGAATTCTAAAATGGACATACTGGCCTATTAGTTCTTTCTCTGCTACTCATACCCCCTACCAGGGTCTCCCCCCAAAAATGTTTTATACAGTTAAACTATTTAGTTAAATGCATCTGTCATAAAGTCATTAAGACCTTTTCATGAGTTTGAATCAAACACTGAAATTTTCCATTCTGGCCAAACAAATATTTGGTGACATGGGAGATAAGATCTGTACTTACAATTCTTAAATAGCTTAATATTAAAAATATTTAATTTTGTTATTAATTAATTAGTTCTAATTAGTGTTATTTTATTCTTTGGGGGAAAAATACAGAATTATCAGACACCAGAACCATAATAGGATTCATTCAGCATCTACTACTATGCTTCTTTTGATAATTGCTTTTTAATTCATGTGTGATATAATTAAAACTTAATTAGTTTTTAGGTTGCAAGTAACCATTAAACTATTAGTTTAGCTCTAGAGAGATTTACTTTAGTTTATGAATGTATTATTATGTATGGATTCTGGTGTGGTTATTATCCTTGGGAAGAAGGACTCATTGAAAATTTTTTGCTGTTGTATACTAAGTACCTAGAACCATGACTGTCCCAGATTCATCACTTAATAAATACTTGTGAAAGAAAAGTTGGAAGGCATTTCCCTTTTATGCACACATTTTTTCAGAATATGGTAAGCTCTCATAACATAATATTGTGCATTCATAGGGTGCTTTTAAATTTATCAGTGTGTTTCTATGTGCCCTTTGGAAGTATTATTTTTATGTAACTTTTTTTTTTTTACAAAATATAATATTGATTTATTGATTTACTCCTAAAATATAACTGTCATATGGGCTGGAATTCTTAGATTCAGTCTGCAGTCTTTTCTCTATAGGAAAATGTACATGGGAAGGGAGATAATAATCAGGTGATTAAATAAACCTGGGCTTAAAGCAAGGAGTGATTCTTCAGCCAAGGTGGGTAACCCAGCTCTGCCCAGAACTTGTAGATGCTCACCTCATCCTTAAGAAGGCCATAAAAAGGGGTCCTTCATAAACCCACATTTTCACAGACCACCGGGCCTTTGCTAATGAACTTGCAGTTTGGTCTGGCCACTTCATCTGTCTTGAGAAATGAATAATTAACACAATCTAACCACAGATGCAGATGATATTGGGGCCATCTATCACTCTACTCTTCTAGGATATTTTTTTTCAAAATGCTATGCTGAATATTATAACCTAGTTATTTATAAATTTTACACAATAAAATTTATAAATAATCAAAAGAGAACCCCAAAGACTTTTAAATTTGCATCACAGTTAAAATATGTAATTAGACCTCAATGATTTCATCCTACAATATAATTACATGGAAAAAAACTAAATCCAGATGTGTGATTCAAAATGGTGTTTTGGGGGTAAAGAAGACTGTCTTCAAGATCATGGCAGAAATCATGATGAATAAGTACAACCTCATTAATGACTATTTTACTCTCATAAGCAGCTTCTTTTTTACAACTAAATGCTTATGCTGCCAAAAGACAGCAGGCATTTGAGTGGAGATTAATAATTCTGCATCTATTTATTTTTCCTAGCACACAGAAGCAGGGGAAATGACCTAGAAAATCATGAACTTAGTAACTTTCACTATTTGAGTGTTAATATAATTATTATACAAGTCATACAAAATCTGGAAAAATAAAACAATTTTCTTTAAATGCCCATAATCCACCAACCACTGACCACCACAGTTTTCTATTTACTGTTATTCTTCTAAACATAATCCAAGTCATTTTAATAAATGTTTCACTGTGTTTGCACATGTAATATGGTTCCAATATTCTTTGTTACTTAGACTAGAGTAGTATATGGCCTTGGGTGACTGGAAGGCTGGAAAAACTTAGAGCTTACCTGAGGTGACTGTAGTTGCATACGGTACATGCCTTATCAACATATCTACAGAATTTATTTTCCCTCCTCTCATTTTTTCAGGAAAGAAGGGTTAATAATGCACATTCTCAACTAATTTTAATGACAAATACCACAACTTCTTTTCCTCTTTTTATTTTGCCTCTTTTCTAGGAGTTCTCAAAGATGATGTCATGATGCAATTTAAAAGAACA